>JAMKCH010053031.1:0-10164 GCA_023653785.1 Ophioderma brevispina
TGAATATTTTACAATAGCTTACGATGTTAAAGTTTCTTGATCTTGCATAAGACATAAAGTGTAAATCACAACTCTTTTCCCTAAAGAAATAGTGTAATTATCGAAATGTATAATAAATGTACAAATGTTACTGTAGGCACATTAGGTATTATTTGCATAAATCCTCTTGCTTCATGCAATACCGATGTGGAAGTTAATTATAGTCCACCGGGAGCCACAGTCCGGGCTCCATAGACGACAACGGAATAAAGCCTGACACTATAATTTCGTGATGAATAGTCACTGAATCGAGTACCCTATTCTTATCGTTGTAATCCGGGACTGTGAATACGGCGGACTATAATACTTCTACACCGGTGTGAACACAGATAATAGTCCAACCTGAAGCCATGGTCCGCACTCCATAAATCGAAAACGGAATAAAGCCTGAAAATAATGTTGCGCGAAGAGTTAACTGAATCGATGGCCCTATTCTTTACCGTTATATATAGTTGGACTATGATTCCACGCTGTTGCGCTTGGGATCAATCAACTCGTGCACTAAAATACTGTACTTATTATTTTTGAAGCCATTTTAAACTATTTTGCTACAATCCTCTGGCCTACTAACATCAAAATGGAGGTTTCCTTTTTCGGTTGATAACAGTCAATATCACCCTTGCCATGAAAATTCGTACTTGAATCTAGATCGGGGGATATATTATGTTGTCAAGTTATCACATCAGCCAATATTGTATTTTTGAAAAAAACGCGTTTCCGTTTCATGTTAAAATTTCTAACATTTTCCCCTCCACACAACATTGAAAAATATTCTCTCGCTGGTTTTGCCGACGTTCGTTACGCACTATTCAGTATGTCGTGAAGAATTGACAAAAATTCCTGAAATCCGTTTGTCCGCAACTTCCATTGATTGGGCCTGTTGAATTCCTATATATAGCTCATATGCATTTAAGGTGTTTATTATCGTTTTCTGCAAACCTTTTGCTAAACAAGAACCGAAAATCGTTTTGACTCTTATAGCAAGTTCAAACAGTAAATAGTGGGGATCCTGCCAGGAAAAATATTAAAAACATACCAGTCTATTCATAGTACATAACATTTTCCACAATCTGTATTGCGATGTTTTGGAATGACATATACTATCCCCTCCGATATGCTTATTAATAAACCAAAGCCCAATGGATTCCTTCCAGTCGCAAACTGTCGCAGCGAGTGATTTCCTCTTCTTCTGCTGGTGAGTATGCGTAACACTGATCTTGGTCAAAATCCGCCTTTTGCGCACGCCATGCTCGCTGCGAACTGAAAGTATACATGGGTTTTAAAGGGGAGGCCCGATTTAAGTATATAAAGTTTTCATCTTGATAGAATGTACTTCACCTAAAAGCCCATCTGTAAAGTTCGCGCCGATATGTGCAAACTCGTTTTTTGATGTGAAGCTAGAAAGTTGATTTTTGTGAGCCCCATAGAGTATGTGTAAAACTAATATTGGGCGACCCAATGGAGTACACTTGCGCTCGTAACTCCCACCACACCTCATTTAGCCCTAAGATCACAGGGTAAATGAGAAAATAGTATGTCTTTCTTCTGATACCAAAATGTCGAACACTTCGGTAAATCTGGGGTTCTGGGACGAGGCCTATTAGCGATCGGGCCATGGCCTTTATTTCATTGGCACTTTCCCCTCCGTGACTACTACATACACTATACATACGTAGGAGGTATTAATCAGCCTTGCAATCTGTCAGATCAATATCTTACCAAAAGCAATGGTATGCACGTCACTGTTCATGTGCTTTACAACACTTGCCAAATCATGCCAGGTGCACAAGGTGAATTTTGGCGTCAGTGATGTCACTGGCGCCAACTAGCAGTCGGTCAAAAATGTATTAAAGTTGCTTGGTTTTTTTTCTTATTAACTTCTAGAGCTTTCAGACAATGTATACATATTTTTTTAAATGAGTGGAAGTTACTGTAATGCCGATTCATTTTAGTATATTTTTCTTAAAGGGGGATGGTCCGATTTAAAGATATGAAGTTTTCATCTTGATAGATTGGCCTTCACCCCAAAACCCCATCTGTAAAGTTTTGCGCAAATATTTTAATCCGTTTTGGTGTGAGAGCTAAAAACGTGATTTTGTAAGCCCCATGAGTACTGTGTAAAATTAATATTGGTCGACCAAAATGGGGCACATTTTCGCCCATAACTTCCAAACCAAATATCCTTTTGCCCTACGATTTCACAAGGTAAATGAGGAAAATAGTAGCTTTCTTCAGATAGGCCTACCAAAATATTGACCACTTCCGGTAAAATCTGGGGCTTCTGGGGACGAGGCTATTAGAGATCGGGCCATGGACCTTTAATTCATCAATGCAGTAAATAATAAATACAGTCACGCGTTGTGTAAAACTGTTAAGTACTTCGTGTAAGATAATTTATTTGTATGTCCAACCAGTTACAAAAGGTTCGCAAGATGGACAGTGCGTTTTGGCACTACTGGTGGCCTACATGGGTACCTGTCAGTCACCTAGCAGACAACTGCAGAGTACACTATAGGATGGGTACTTCTAAGAAAACATAGCTGTCATGCACCCAGTGTCTTTTGTACTTCGCAAGTACTGCAGGTACTGCATCAATATTGTCTCAAGGGCGTACCCAGCGGAGTAGAGCTAAGAGTACACGTGGAATGACCCTAAGCTCTGGGTTACACCGTGAGTAAGAATCCTGCTGTGTAACTTGTCCTGTGTTACGATCCGGCGTCACGTCACGGACTTGTTAGGCCTATTAATCTAAACCAAAATCAAAGAGTTCAAAGATAGTAAATTGAAATTGTTAAAAATTAAACAGACATACCTGAAAATATAAACGAACTGAAGTCCATCTTGGTTTGGAGTTGTGACGAAATAGCTTTGTCAAACAATATTTGAGCTAATTCGCATTTTTTGCCCATTTTTATAGTTTCTCTGTTCAAGTTCATGTTAATTTTAGCAATTTTAATCAGTACCAATTCCAAATAAGTTGACGTCTAACCGGTCATCTAGATTCTTATTTACGCATTTGTATCTCAATACTCAGCCCGTAAATAATTATCTTTGGAATTTATTGTCTTTGAAATTAATTTGCTATTATACGATATACATTACACCTAGTTGAAAGGGCTAACGTACGTAGAGGCTGGTCGAGTGCAGATCCGACGGAACACGATTTTCAATACGGAAGTGTAGTTGTAAGAGATTCACTCTGTATCCACTTTAGTAGGAATAGTCCAGGTTAGCAGAGTTTATCCCATGTGGGCTTTCTAGATCAGAATTGTATGAGGAATAAGAATATGTTAGGTAAAAACACCTCCACTAATTGGGGTTTTACCGGGGAGGGGGCAAAAATACTATATTGTAAATATGAAAACAAATATGAAATACTTATCTTATTTGTCTTCATGTATTATATAGTATTTTTCTTATCCCCCCTCCCTTGGGCAGTTTTTGTTATCACATGAAGCAGTAGGGTGTCAAAGACAGCAACTAACAACACGTATTTTTTCTATTGTTTAGTTAAAATGGTAATGTTTTGTAACCCAATTTGATATGATAATTAAGATGGACGGGCCATGTAATATTTGCTGTCCTGGTGGGGGGGGGGGGGGGGGAAAAAAAAAAAAAAAAAAAAAAAAAAAAAAAAAAAAAAAAAAAAAAAAAAAAAAAAAAAAAAAAAAAAAAAAAAAAAAAAAAAAAAAAAAAAAAAAAAAAAAAGGGCCCTGTCAGCAGCTTAAGGTGGGGCCCCTTTAGCGTCAAGAACCAACGCAATATCGCACTTTAAAGCGACTTAAAGCGTGTCCGAGGGGGCCCTGAGAGCAATATTTTAGGGGGCCCTGTCAGCAGCTGCTGACACTGCTGACTCTTAAATCCGCCACTGGGAGGACCACTTCCATATCTTTGTGGATATCAACTGCTTGTCGTTGAACTCCATTTTGATATCAACTGACACCCCCTGTTCACCACTTCAATCTACAACCAATGCCCCCCCCCCCTTCATAATATCAACATAAAGTTACAATGACCCTTTTTATCTATGAAAAACCCCACACTGAAAGCTATTTCCGTACCATCTGGTCAGTCGCATTTGTATTAAAATGTCCCCATGGGTTGCCAACCCAAAATACTGTATTTTACCCTCTTGCTACAGACAGCCACAGATGAACTATACTATCACCTGGAACTATTGTTCAGGATTTAACAAATTACTTACTTCTTAACTGGAGTAGATTTTTTATATATTTTAAGCAATTTGTAGTTATTTCTTAATAAGGGGGTCATTTAGTGACTCTCTACAATTCATTTACCTTCGTATATCACTACTTCAACAAGTACATTATCTTAAATATCTGATATCTGGATAAGCTAAATTCTTAGGCCACTACACTGTCAGTATATCTTGTTTTGTCTTCATATGTACTAGCTTGAACCATATAGTATTTTTCTTAATCCCCCCCCCCAAAAAAAACCCGCATTTAGGGGGTGCGTTCATGATTCGGACTTTTTACCTAACATAATGCTTATTCCTCATAACATTCTGATCTAGAAAAAAACATGAGATAAACTTTCCTTCCAGGTAATACCTAGACTAAAAGCTGCAGTACTAGCTAAAACTTTTTAACATTCTCAGATTTGTTCTACACGGCGCAAAAAGCCATTACTAGAGTTGCTTTGTAAGAAATGAGAGAAAAACACTGAATAGAAGAACGAGGCCTACGGCCAATAGTCTCTTTCTTCCACGTCAAAAATGGTCTATCGTGTTTCAAAGTTATATCCTGAACAAAGTTTTATGTAATTTGTCATTATGAAACAGTGGAACCTCAACAGACTCAGAACTGGCATTGGCCGTAAAAAGAAGCACTTCCTTCACAAGACCGGTGTTGAACTTTCTATCAAACTGCGGTTGTGGAGAGCCACAAACCATTAATTACATCATAGATGACTGTGAGGTCTACAAGTCGCCAAGAGGAATCGCAGGCCTGATCAACCTGGACGATGAAACTATCAACTGGATAAAGACGGCACTTCTCCTGTAATTTTGGATTTACACGAACGAACGAAGTGGAAAAAAATGATGGTTTCTAACGTACGTCATATTTCTCCCGACGTTTAATCAAAGTCACTAGTCACATTTATTTAATTACCCAAGTCGGCAAAATATACCAAAATAAAGGTATTAAAATCAATAGATAAATAAATCAAAAGTACCCCCAGGGAAATACCCATATTTTCATTGAACGGGTTTTCTAGTTCTGATTGTTGTACGTTTGTCAGTCTTTTGTGTTTCCAACCTGTTTACAATCCTTTGAAAATGTGAAAATACGCAATATTCACCCTTTGCACGGTTTGCCATTTGCAGGTAGAGCCTCGAACTGACATTGGAACAAATGAGGGTGTTACATAACAATGCATTGACTTCTTGAACGGTCAATGGGTTTGTTTAGAGAGAATCGAACCTGCTCGATTCGTTGTGCATATGTTCCTATTCATGTTGATGCCAGCTCGAGGCTCTCTCCGCAAATGGCGAAACCGTGCAAAGAGCGAATTAGGCATTTCAACCCTTTCCCGACACGTACAGGGCCCACATTTAATACCTGGTCACATGATTTAAAAAAAATAGTGTTGCCAAATTGAGTAAATTATATTTTTACTAAATTTAGCGATTTTAAGGGATTTTCAATGATGAATTTTAAGATTTAATTGCATGAGTCATTTCGCCAAAAGGTAAACATTTTTTCCTACAAAGAGGGTATTGGAAACAAATTTAAGATGTTGTAAAAAAAACTAATAGTATTACAACATTCACAACATTCAATGCCCAGGGGTGCTCTCCTGGTTCTTCCAGGGGGTGAATCAAAAGCAAAATAAGTGAACATATCAATTGACGAAATCTTGACATATTTTCTTATAGTACAAAGTCTATTTGAATGTAGTCTTAGTAATATTCGCTGTAGAAGGGGTTGGTACATTTTGTGACCCCACTTTTCTGCACCCACTTTTCTGCACCCAGTTTTGCTCAGAATTCAGCAGCCTTGACGGAATAAAGTGCACGCGATACTGTACTTTATTCCGTCAAGGCTGCTGAATTCTGAGCAAAACTGGGTGCAGAAAAAGTGGGTGCAGACAAAGTGGGGTCACAAAATGTACCAACCCCTGTAGAAGTACCACGTATAGGATTTGTTTCCCCAGCAATAGGTCCAAATAGATAACAGGGCACATGCTATATACTGCAAGGTTTGAATTCCCCGCACTATAAACCCTGATAATATACGTGGTACTTCTACTGCGAATTTTATGTGAATTGTCTAGGTAAAAAAGTCCCTCTCTCATCAAATTTTGATAAGTCTCCGGACGTGAATCAAAAATATTTTTATTTATGGGCCTTAAGAAATCAATTTATTAAGGATTAATTCCTATTGTATTAAATATGTAGCTTTGTCACTCCAATCAACATAGTGTAGGCATGTTTAATAATATCTAGTTAATGTACGTATTTCAGATAAAACCAGTGCTTCATACAAAACGAGGAGCTGCTTCATTGTGCACTTATACAAGCCTACAGACGGTAAAAAGTTAAGTAGTCGTACGCTAACTCTCTGCAGGGGTGTCCCCAGACCATTTTCAAAGAGTGCGGTTACCTGCAAAATTGTCCATTTCCCGACACAATTTTATTTTTTTTTGCGTCGGTTCGAAAATCTGAAGGGGGAGACAGAACTTTACAAGCACTGACAGAGTACAATAACCACATTTTTCAGATATATCCTAAATGCTATTTTTACCACTTTTAAAAAATCTGCCTTGTGCTTCGGTGGAAATTACTCCTAGATCTAACAAGATAACCTTTTTTGCGGTAATCTTATGGTTGACAGTCATTTTCCTCTTGGGACTTAAAGACACTATCAGTGATTTGCTAAATCAGAAAATCGAAAAAAATAATCAAAAATCAGATTTTTGCATGTCTGCAACAAGTATAGGTATCCTAACATATCCTACAAATGATAGGACCAGAAGCACCCTAATAAGGACAAAATCTGATATTTTAGGCATTAGTGTCCGTTCGGACACTTCCTACAACACGTAATTGAATGGAGATTCGTATCTTTGAACACTGCCGTTTTCTTCCTTTTCTGTCAATTCTTCAGTTGAAAAAAGTAACTTATGAAAATTCTACAGGCTTGCCCTTCACTTTTAAGCTATTCCTGCAAATTTCAAGTATTTTGATTCTTTCGGATAAATCACTGATAGTGTCTTTAAGGGATATAGCAATATCTCATAGCGAATCCAGGGTCTGCAAAATAACAGAAAGAAAAGGGAAGAAGAACAAAAACAATGATTTCACATAATATTTACAGAAAACCGGTATTTTTACAGTGAAATGGCAGTCAATTCTTCAGGAAAATAACGTCCAGCGTCATTTCCGCAATTGCAAATGTGGTAAATTTATCTATTAAGTAGCTAAATGACAAATATTTCACTGAAAGAATTTTCAGTTTCTATGAAAACACTTTTCAGCAGGAATCTAGAAATTTAATAACACAGAAATATTTTGGGGCGATCCTTACGTCAATTCGCTTAGGTCACTACAGGCTCCAATTCCTATAATGAAAGTAAACGTGGGAATTTCAATGAAGGCAAAAGATAAAAGGCCTAAGTGAAATTACAAGAGGACAAAATGAGTACCAACATGCCTACGTCAGAATGACGTTATAGAGTTTACATGTCAGCAAACTGTCAATTTCCATAGTACACAGTGTAGAATGTTCCCTATTCTACACTGTGTATGGAAATTGACAATTTTGCTGACATGTGAACTTTATAACGTCATTCTGACGTAATTCTAGGCATGTTGGTACTCATTTTGGTAGCAAATGAAAGAAGATGACGATAGTTATCCATTGACAGCATAATCAAGTGTCTGTGGTATTCATGTGTTGTACTAGACATGTCGGTACTTCTCTCCGGGGTTTTCTCTATTGTAAAATCCCAATACACAAAAGTGTCATTTTTAATTCGTCATCAAATTTAATAAATGACGCCATTTCAGGGAGAAGGTTAACTTTTGTGTGATTTTTGTGTAACATTGCAGTATTTTTGTAACATGTTAAAAAGCCTAACCTTTCCAGAAAAATGTACCTTTATCAGGGGGGACTTAATTTTGACATGTATAGTATGTATTTGAAATTTTAACTACTTAGTTCTCCAGGTAGACATGGATGGATATTTATTAATCTTTTCCTGGAGATGGCCAGCGCACACAAGTGTTGAAAAAAAACCATATGCGCTTGGCCGGATTCGAACCGGCGACCTCCGTATTCTATTGACGGCGCCTCTAGACCGACTGAGCCACAAGAGACTGGGTTGGTAGAAGAACGATATATATCATCTATGTTATTAGGTTCGAAAGAGGTGTCCTTCGCTTCCTATCGGATGCATCAGAACGGTATTTTACATATACAATTATATTTGTTTTGAAATTTACCTACTTAGTTTTCTCCATGTAGACAATGGATGGAATGTATTAAATCTTTCCCTGGAGATGGCCATCGCACACAATGTTGAAAAAAAAAACCATAGTGCGCTTGGCCGGATTCGAACCGGCTAACCTCCGTATTACTATTCGGGCGTCTCTTCCGATCTAGCCACAAGACTGGGTTGGTATAGAGACGATATATATCATCTATAGGTGTTAGGTTCGGAAAAAGGTGTCCTTCGCTTTCCTACCAGATTCATCAGAACGGTATATTACATATACAATTATATTTGTTTTGAAATTTTAAACTACTTAGTTCTCCAGGTAGACATGGGGTGGATATTATGTAATCTTTCCCCTGAATGGCCACGCAACAACAAGTGTTGAAAAAAAAACCCCATATGCGCTTGGCCGGATTCGACCCGCGACCTCCCTATTACTAGTGACGGCGCTCTAACCGACTGAGCCACAAGACTGGGTTGGTAGCATTTATAATGCTACTGTATAGTATGTAGTAGCATTATAAATGAGAAGCCTATTCTCGATGATTGGGCAAGGTTTGAAGATGTTTTTCTATAGTTTGAAGGGTGCTGAATCAGAATTTTTGGGTTCAACCTCTGGGAAATGTTAGGAACTTTGTAAAATAAGCTAAAATAAGAGGGTGAAATTAGTACAGGGGTAAATTTGAAATTAAGTCATATTGTGTTTAAATGCGCAACGTATTTGTCTCATTATAAGGATTAAAAGTATAGTTTGTCTAGATTCCGACCAATAGTTAAACAAGTACATCGCTATTAAGGTTCAAGGTCATCCTGGGGGTAAACTTTACCCAGTGCTTCGATTTTTTTTAAACTGTTGAGATTTGTATGCAGACTTCTCTGGCAAAAGAGTGAGGTGACTGAATGGTGGTTAGAAGGCACGAGAATACATCTGGAGTTGGCACGAGACTGACAAGAATTTTGAAGACATGACTGGCGGCAAAGGAGTCACGCCGAGCCTCAAGAGATGGCAGGAAAGTTTGGAAAAGAAGGTCATTATGATTCCACGACATCGACCGGCATGCAAATATCTGAACAGATTCCAAACGATCGGTTAAGGTCTTGTTAACTGGGTGCCAGGCTGTGTTGCTGTATTCTAATATGGGACGAACCAAGGAAATGTACAGGGTGCGACGAAGATTTTTAGGAGCACCATGGAAATTTCTATGGATCAGACCAATGATCTTACGAGGCTTTGTGAAGATGGCATCTATATGTACATTCCAGGTGAGTTTGCTGCCAATGTGAATCCCAAGGAAGGCGATGTCACTGACTTTGTCAATAGGCTGGTTGTTGAGATAAAATTGTGGGTTTGGGTATGGATTCCGCCTAGCAGAAATGACCATAGCTTTGGTTTTCTTAGCATTGGCTTGAAGGAAGTTAATTGTAAACCAATTAAAACCTTCGTTAATGTCGTCATAATAGTCGATAATATATCGAGTGTTGTTTATTAGTTTGTACAGAGTGGAGTTGTCCGCGTATAACACTAATTTGCAAACTGAAGAAAAAATTATATGACAGAGGTAGTTTATGAAGATCAAGTAAAGAAGGGGCCCCAGGAGAGAGCCTTTGGGGACCCCGGAAAGAACAGGAACAAGGGGTGAAATACAGCCAAGGACGGCCACG
>JAMKCH010053036.1:0-10128 GCA_023653785.1 Ophioderma brevispina
CAACGTGTTACCCCTGTAATCATGCTGGTTATATGACCTGAACTGATCTTGTGCATCGCATTGCTGAGATACCGGAAGCACGATTGAGGGGCAGTGCTGAGAACTTTGCATATTCAGCCGTAGAATGGAGTAAGTGATGGTACTATGCTTATAGAGTTTACATTTACATCCATTGATTACACTTAAACACCTAAGTTCCTTGGGACGCATCCATTCTAAACAAGGAGTCCCTAGACAACTGAAAACTTTGAAATTAGTGTCCCGTCGAACTCTTAAGACTTAAACTTTTGTGTCGCGACGGACCAAACCATTATTACCACAGTCGTATGGGACGCTCCATTTTAAAACCAGGAGTCCTAGGATGAAACGTTGAATTAGGTGTCGTCCGTCGGCCTCTCATACTTAAACCTTAGTGTCCTACGGACAAAGACAACTTATTACCCCACAGTCCTAGTTACGCTCCATTTTAAAAACCAGGAGTCCTAGGACAATGAAACGTTGAAATTAGTTGTCCGTCGACTCTTAGACTTAAACTTTGTGTCCGACGACAAAAAACCACTTTATTTATTACACACAGTCGGGGGACGCTCATTTTTTAAAACAAGGAGTCTGGACAATGAAACGTTGAATTAGTGTCCGTCGGACTCTTACTGTAAAACCGTTGTGTCCGACGGACAAAAAAAACCTTATTACCCACAATTCCTATGGGACGCTCCTTTAAAAACCATGAGTCCCCATGACAATGAAATATATTACTCGGCTCCGTCGACTCGTCAATTCAAAAACCTTGGTGTCCGACAGACTCTGACCTTAAACCGTAGTGTCCGGCGGACAAAACGACTTATTACACACAGTCCTATGGGAACCTCCATTTTAAAACAGGGTCCTAGACCAGAACACAGAATTTAGTACCCGTCGGACTCTCCGATTTAAACCTTAGCGTCCCGACGGACACTAACGACTGGCGCTCTAAATATGACCCGGCACTATTGACCCAATGGTTGTTTTAATTTAAATTAATTTTCAATTTTTTAACCCTTTTTGTAAATAAATATCTCCCCATCCCGATTGTAGTCTGATAAAGCCTCTAGAAGAGTGCCAAATGATTTTTGGCGGGAAACTGCGGCCATCTGGAATACTGCCTCCTTTTTCCACATATCAATTGCAAGTGATATACACATCTTGCAGACATAGCCATGTGAAACAGTTCAAATACTAACAGAATCAAATCTGTCTAAACAACATTTATGAGCTATACCTTTGTCGAAATATGGGCTATACGGTCCCCGTAGGATAAATGCAAATTAGCATATCTTGCCAGACCTCCCCTTTTATACCTTTTTTGATAGGTTGTTTTGGGAGATCTTTACTGTGCTAGTTACAGTCTAATAAAACATTCTGTATCATTTTGTCCAGGTGTACCCTAGTATTTTTCATAGATTGGTGGACTATTCTTCCCACAACGCTTTTCCTTCAATACATTACCGTTTTGCATTGGTTGTCACATGATTTATAGTGACAAAGGGATTTAAAATTGCAAGATTGGGATGAGTTTCGTTCATTGAGGTACATTTGTCCACTATAAATAATCAGTGACAACCAGTGCAAAATTGTATTGGATAATTGCGCTACGTAGGAACACTAATACCTCCCTTAACTAAGTCATGCTGTCAAAATTGAAGAATTTTGGGTGTACCATAAGATTCGTGTCAAGCGCTTCGAGGTCGCAATGCAAATGCATTTGGATTTGCAGACGGGTGTGTTGAATGATGGACCGTCATACTCATACAGAAAATGATTGCAGACTGTGAGGCGGCTTTGAAGATGGCGTGAGTCCATCAAAATGACTTCACGCTGTGTTAGGCCCACTGTCAGCAACTACCCTTCATTGTCAATGTGTACAAATCGTGTTTACATGGTATGAACATTGGAAACATATAGCTGCCGCACTGGTTTGTATATCAAAGCAAGCGGGAGAAATAGGTATGAAGGACCCCGTCGGGTACCCCATATTCTATTCGCAGAGCAAAAGGAGAGAGGGTTGAAGCGTCCAATAGTTTGTGTGAACATATTGCGACTCACACAGAAACAGTGACATGTTTGAAGGATATTGTAAGCTAAAAGTAGATTCAATCAACCCTCACCCCGTGTCACCCAGAGGAAAAGTTTTGGACAGGGTCATTAAGTCTTGGGAGAGGAGGAATAATGTGGCTCGATTCACCTGTTTCAGAACTAAGATAATCTGGCCTTTAATGGTGACATCATTTTACATAATAGAGTGCAAAGACTTCTGCGTTCCTTTGAACTAAAACACGCTCAAAAGTCAGTAACATCAACTCACTGTTACATTGAATACCAACTGGCATACGGTTAGAATGTGTTTTGAGAGTTATGTAGCTGTAAATGCGCTAGTTTATGACTTGAGTGCTTTCATTAAGAATAGAATCGATTTTTCCCTCTCTGGCTATCAGCCTACATGTTTCAATAGATTTATGTGGAATTGTGATTTTTATTTAACCGGCACGCCACCTGCCCCTCATTCATGCCCATAGTGGCCTTCTAAAAAGTACTAGAGGTGAGCACGATGGTTGAATCTACTATAGTGATGAAACCCGGATATACTTTCACGACCCTGCAGATTAAGAGGGAAAAAAAGAAAAGTTGGGTTGATAAAGATGCCAAAAACCAACATTTGTAGTCGATGCCGCAGAGGCAACCAAGACAGTTTTGCAACACAATTTTTTTCAATGGACATGGGGTATTGCAAAAATTCCAACTCCTCATTGTTCCTCAGCTACTAGAAAGTACTATTGTGCAAAGTGTTTGCCAGAATTCGATTCTGCCTTCATGCGTCGAATTCTCATAGGTCTGCCTTGTAAAAAAGACTTGTTGAGCAATGCCAATCGTATCTGTCCGTCTCCACAGGGTTTACCCCCGCTCATTTGTTTCATAGCCGCCATATTGTAATTTTACTGAACTACAAGAATTTTCTTAGATTTACTGCTTTTCATATCATTTTTCTTCATTTTTTAAGTCTTATTGTATTAAAAGCAATTTCTTTCATAGAAGACATGTTAAGGAGTCATCACCTATACGCGTTGCTTATTGTTCTCGCTTGGTTCTGGAAGCGCCATGTTACCAACACATAATAAAGTAATTTGTTATGGAATGTTAGAATTTTAGCTCTGGATTATCTAGTTGTGCTTACACAATGTCACGTATTCTTCCGTTTTTTTCAAAAAGTGAGATTGAAAAATGTCAACCGAAACGCTATTCAGCGTAATGCTCGAGATAGCCATTCATTAGAGTTCCTCAATTGGCCACACTATACATCACTTGACATTTTGCAACATGGATTCGCCCATCAGTTCCCGATTCGTTTTTGTCTTCTAATTATCTAATTAATTTTATTGTAATATCATCAATGTTGAGAATTGGTTTCAACATAATTTATCACATATGTAAACTAAAAACTAGCGGTTATGTCCCTTTAATTGCATGGCTTCAACTTCTTTATCTGTTGTCTGACCATGATAGATGATCATGTTTGTAACTGGCCTATACCCCTTAAATCCCTGAAATGCCAATTTCCGCACTTTTTCAAAATCCTAGCGACCCCTGGCCTTTAGCCGTTTATTATAGTGACCGAAATTGCCCCTATGTCTAACAAGACAATAACGGCTACGAACGCTACCCTCCTTTTTTTTTGTTGGCGGTGATGGTCAAGTTGGTAGTCATTTCCTCTAGGGGCGTACGGATACATCACACTTTTGGGCCGCCATATTGGATTTTCAGCTGAATTTCCGGATGTCCTAGTTTTCCTGCATATTTAAACCAAGGGACCTTTTGTCTTCAATAATGTGGAGTTTTCAAGCTTATGCAATTATTATACAATTAATCTTTCATAAGACAGTTTATTGCATGGCTTAACAATTATCTTTTTCTATCGAGAATGATAAAAGTGGTTGAACCGCTTATGCACTCAACAGCTGTGCATCCCCTAGATCAGGCAACATGTGATTTCTGATTGTTTCCAACAGCCAGAAGCCCTCAGAAGCGACATTCATCGGTGTCTAAAATGGATCACCGAAAATGACTTTCACCGTCAGTAGTAGAGAGTAGATCCGGCGTCTCTGAAAGTATGTGTCCGACAATTGGCGCACTTTTAAGGGAGAAGTCCTCATACCGCTTTTTTGTCGGCGGTTGGTGTTGATTTCAGTTTGGCACTGATGCTTTCACGGTATCTAGCTGCATTGTAGGGTCTGCTTCCTCGAAAATACACTGAGTGCATACGTAGGCCGTATGACCTGCAAGAGTGCAAAATGTTTGCTGTGTCAAATATCATGAAGAACCTGGTCCTGATAAGGGCCCTTCTTCAAAAAAGTAAACCTTTTTTGATAAAAAAAATGAAGTTATGGTATTCACATTTTTTACATATCACGGTTACTCATCCCCCCCCCTTTTTTTCCAAGTTTCCTGCATTATATTTGCAAACAATATTTCAACTCAACACCCTCATTTGCATGAATGCAAGTCTTCAATATTTTGGATAAAAAAGTGAGATTAATTACACCATTGCTTCTTTAGTTTTATATAAATAGCTTTTCATTGTTTGTTTGAAATCTTGCCTAAGTACTTGCATGCCTTCAATCTTCAAAATTATGTTGAAAAAATACAAATTTTAGGAAATAGACAGTAATTAACAAGAATTTTAATTGACTTTGGTAATGTCACACACGTGACCAAAAATACAAAGCGTTATGTTATACCAGAAACCACTGTCTCAGTATGCTCATATTTCATGTCAAAGGCCAGTTTATATGTACCTTCCTTTTATCCAACTAATGGTTTAGATCTTCCCTCTTTCAAAAGTTATTGATGTGCTAATTACTGTCCCACACGGACGCCACTCACATTTTTGATTGAAGGACATAAATTTCTTGTCATATTAAAGAAGGTAGCAGTGTTAACTTCTATTATCAGTTAAAATGTGAATATGATCATTTAACAAGGAACACCAATTTAGAGAATAAAGGTTATGATTTGGGAACGGTTACTCTCTTTACGACGAATTGAACCCAAGGCGATAAACCATTATTTTAAGTGGAAGAACGGCCGAGCCGAGTTCTTCCACGCAAATAATGGTGTCGCCGGGTTCACTTCGTCGTAAAGAGAGTAAAGAGAGTACCGGTCCCCAAATCATACCTTTTTCTCATTCTTAACAGCTTATCATTTAAGGTCACTTTAACCCAATTTCGCGATGCTTTACGCTTAAATACAACAAGAAGGACTGCCACTACCCAGTGACAAAACGGAACAACCCGTTGAACGCAACGATCATAACGCAACGCGACGCGACGTTGGCAGGCGCGCGAGAACATAGCTAAACGCTGTATACGCGATCGCTTCCACCTAAAATAACGTCAATACGCATCTACGTACTACCCGGGTTCAATCATGCGAATTGAACCGGCATCAGCCAATGAACTTGCTACATTTCCACAGCTGTTAAGAATATTTTAATAAGACTGTTTTAAACTTGATTTCCATGTGCTTTTGAAAGTTTGGGGGAAGTTTGCCAATTTAGCAGACTGCCTATGTCAACACAGGAAAATCTGCATACTCGCGTAACATTACGCTCTTTGCAAGTTTATTAATGATGGCATTGTAATGAAAGTGTTTGAATAGTGAGAATAGTGGAATACACAAAATTTTATTAAAACTTTCATTTTTTGGTGCAATATTTACAATGGTCATCATTTTGTGTTGAAATCCATGGAGATGTCACACACGTAACCACCAATGTCAACACACGTTGACCGACTTAGTGATTATAAATTTTTATTACCAAGTAAAGTTTGCTTGTAATTTTAATTATCAACATTGTTTATTGACAACATCCCAATGTCTTTCTGAAATAATATAAATGTTAGTAATTATATATTCACGAATTTTACAGTTGGAGTTTGAATCTAAAAACCCTTTTTTGTCTGAGGTCACCAACGTGACCGAACTTTATTTGCCCCTCAGGACAAAAATCAATATGGCGAAAGTGGAAACATTATTTTACTTGATTAGGTTTGGTCGAAAGGTTTTTTCCATTTTACAAAAAGTAATACAGATATGTTAATTGGCAAAACAACATTGTTGAAAATCAACATTTCTAATTTTAATGCCCATAAGACGAAGACGTGTAGACGAACCCGTAGCAATCCGCAAAATGTTTTAAAAACTATTTACCAGGTTCTGATAGACTGAAGATCGAAAATTTAATAGAACGAATCAGAGCCCTGCAAACACGTTTTAAAACTTTTTTGCAGATGAACACAGAACCTATCCAAAACGTTTTAAATAAAGGCTATTTACCAGGTATAATAACTAATCGACGAAGAATGTAATAGACGTTTCAGAACCTGCAAAAGGTTTTAAAACATTTTACAAGGTCCTTATTAGACCAGACGAAATGGGCGTTTTTAAAATGTATTTACCAGTCTTTTAGACGAAGACTAAGACGAATCCAGAACCTAAACTGTTAAAATAGTCCTAAAAATGGGTCGTTTGACTGTCAGAAGGGACTCACAACACTTATTGTAAAAGGGGACTTGAAACGTGCCAATTAAGGTTAAAAATATCTTTTTAACTGTGCGAGTCGTACTTCCAGTCAAACGCCGTTATTTTAAATGCACGCAGCCAAAACGTTTTAAAACCGTTTTTGTGTTTGCTGGGCGCGCATGCCCGGATTGTACGGTGTCCGTAACAATTGTGTCTACCTAGGCTCGCGTAAAGTATATCGAATATTTAAGAAATGGCGTAAGATGTCTTTGTGACTCCGGTTCCTGGTTAGCTCTGGTTGAGGGGGGGGGGGGAGAGTGAGTAAGTGGGTCGGCTGAGGAAGGGTAGTGCCTTTTTAAAATCCATCAAGCATGTCCGAGCTGCAGGACCATTATTTACAGGTTAACATAATAACATTGTACATATACCTCCGGTTCATCCCCCTTCCGAAATGGGACATTATAAATCTACAAGTGAGATTTTAAAGTCAATATTAGCGATCCCCGATAGAGGAAACAAAGAATAATTTGAAATCTGTTAAATGGCTTTAAAAAAGGTAGGGATAAATCTGCTAGTATTTACATATTTTTTTTCAACTGAAAAACTGGTAGAAAAGGAAAGTTCCTGTACGTGAGAGTAATGACTAAAATATCCAATTAATCATATTAGGATGCTGTCGGTCTTACACTGCAGGGTTTGTTAGGGTAGCTATAGTTGTTACAGTCGTGCAAAAATCAGATTTATGATGATTTTTGTCAATTTTTTGATTTAGTTAAATCACTGTAGGACCTTTAAAGTAGGACATTATAATGTTTATACATTGTTCACCCCCTACCTGTCACGTCCGACCCCGGCCGTCCGACCCGTTAGCCTATCGGGTATACATATCGTCACGTACTACCGTGAACATTACGAAGGTAAGCCACGTTTTTATCTCAAAAAAATTAGTCTACATTATTGATAATCTCAAACCAAAAACAAAATTGCACTTAAAGGTGCGTTGTTCGATCGTCTTGGGACCCCTGATTTACCCGGAAGAGTATAATTTTGATATCAGATGAAAGGCCGTATTTTTATCATTGTCGTCATGCACTTGAGCCTTTAAAATCCATTTCATTTCAAAGATATTAACAAAAAACGGCCGTTTAATGGTTAACCATTTATTTAGCCACTGTATTGAATAGGATTTTGCAACATGCATTATTGGCGTGACGCAAGTTGTTTCCAACGGTACTTGATGGGGTGATGGAAGTGCCCGGCTCTCATATCATGTAGAGAACACAACAACAAATCGGAACACAGCACCGTTAAGAGCCAGTTCCGTTAAGATCTCTTCGAAGATTTTATTACCACAGTACATTTATGTTAACGGCCTTGCAAACGAAAACAATAAGTACTCTCAAAAACAAGGAGGCAATGCAGATTGCCTTATTTTGTACGCACAATAAATGGGAACGGAGTAAAAGATATTAAGGCGCTTTACCTCATATACTCTCTACCCAGGTATAAATGGGTACCGGTGTAGAGTTAAGTGGTAAATTAATTAAAAAGTAATGAGACTAGGACTATGTCATTCTATGAGGTGTTTTGTTTCCCCATCGCGGGGGCTTGGGGAAACCAAGTGTGAATTCATAAGTAAATATCATATCAGTGGCGTAGCCAGGGATTTTGTTGACGAGGGCGCACAGATTGGTGACTGTACGACACGTGTATGGTTACAAAAACAATTTTTTTTTACCGACTTCGCTACGCTCAGCCGGTTGACCCAAATTTGTTTACCGTCGCCTCCAAAATCTGAAGACGGGAGGGGGGAGGGACAAGGGGGAACCAACTATACTGCGAACGAGAATGCTATGAAAAGAAATGCGTATTTATCAAAAAAATAGGCGATTTTGTAATGGAATGGGATCCCAGATTGGACTTAACTGTAGAGCTGGAAAAAAAAAATGCTACGTATGTCCGTCCATGATTGAAAATGTGCCCCTTGGGAAGATATGAACCAAATAAACAACTAATGGATGAGCGTAGACACGTACATGGCGCCTGCTATTTCCGGCTATTTCACATTGGAAGACGTTTCCACCAGCCGTTGAATTATTCTCGGGATCCCGATAATAATTATATAATTAAAAAATTCTTCGTTTGTGGAACACAGCATTTTCGAGCTTAACATGCACAGGTATAGTTTACCGCCAGTACAATGTAGGCCGAACGTGTAAAATCTCAATTTTTTTGAAAAAATTGGGGCGGCTCTTCAAAAAAATGTGCTATGTTGCTTTAATTGACAATTAAGCAGGTGTAGAACCAATTTCATTGAAACTCTATCATGCGCCAGCTTACAGGTTTTTAGCCAAATGTACCGACGGGATATGGCAAGCCATAAAGGCATAAAGTAGGCCGACGCGTTGCCGAGAAAGTAGCAACGCGTTGCCAAAATGTCACAAAGCGTGGGGTGTCGGCCAATTAAAATGATCATTTTCGTTGACGTATTTAAAAAAAAGACCACAACGAGTTGCAAAGTAGATTATAGCAAGCGTTGGTGGCAAAATCACAACGCGTTGCAGCCTTCACAACGCGTGCGAGCTTCAACAACGCGTTGCAAGGCTTCACAAACGCTGTGCGAAGGTCCACAAGCCATAAAGGGTCATAACGTAGTGCCGCAACGCTTTGTGCCCCAGGAAAGTAGCAACGCGTTCGGACATTTCGGCAACGCGTTGCGCATCGGCCAATCAAATTCATGCATTTCTGTGACGTATTGCAAAAAATAGATCAAACGCGTGCGCAATACGTTATTGACCCTTATGGCATTCACAACGCGGTGCAGCCATCACGACGCGTTGCGAGCTTCACAACACGGCGTAAACTTCCCACGCGTTTGAAGGCCATAAGGGTCATATAAACGTATTGCCGCAACGCGTGTGAGGTTTTGCAAAACGCGTTGTGAAGGTTCGCAACGCGTTGTGTGAGATTATATTTTGAAATACGTCACAGAAAGAAATTAATGATGTTGATTGCCGACACCGCAACGCGTTGCCGCTATGTCGACAACGACGTGCCGGACATGTCGCAAGCGTTGCCGATAATGTCGCAACGCGTTGTGACTTTTCACAACGCGGTGCGACAAACGTATATGACCCTTATGGCTTTGGACTTCGCAACGCGTTTGTGAAGCATTGCAACGCGGTGAAGATCGCAACGCGTCGTGAAGGTTTGCAACGCGTTGCAAAGTATCTAGCAAACGCGTGTGAGTTTACTTTTTGAAATACGTCACAGAAATTCATGATTTTGTTGGCCTACACCGCAACGCTTTGCTGAAATGTCGCAACGACGTGCTGAAAAGTCGAAACGCGTGCGAAATGTCGCAACGCGTTGCGGCCATACTTATGGCCTTTATGGCTTGCCATAGACGACCATTTATTCGTACCGACACAAACATCCGGTCGGGGGGCAAGCCCCCCTGCCCCCCGCCCCCAGGCTACGCCACTGTATCATACCAGCAAAATAAAATAACTTGCACATACTTTGATATCTATATAAAACTCTAACATTGATATATAAATATTCATACTCCTTTGT
>JAMKCH010053037.1:0-30313 GCA_023653785.1 Ophioderma brevispina
GGCAGACGAAAAATCGAGATAGATGAAGTGGAACTCAGTCACTATGTTGAACTCGGGCGCACCAGACAGGAATTGGCGCAAATGTACAACGTCAGTGTACGGAAGATTTCAGATGTATTAAGGGAATCAGGACTGAGAAAAAGAGACAGTAGAACCAGTTTATCAGGGGGTTGGTACATTTACTGACCCCACTTATCTGACCCCACTTACTTGACCCCACTTGCTTGCAATTATAAACATCATCTAAATAAATCTATCGATATTAAAAATGTTTCTGTAAGAAATATTTTCTTGATCGCTGTCATGAAATGAATTTAAAGCAACTTTGCTCAACCTCGTCCTTGCCCACGTTAATTACCAGTACAGTAGCATATCATTAAAATGTTGCAGTGCCCGTGTGTAGGGTGTTGTGTGTTGTGTGTGCGTGTGGTTTTTACAATTTAAAAAATTGGATACTAAATTCATTGATACGCCTACTAAATATATTTATAAAGAAAAGTCATAAAATTTTGCGCTGAAAAGACTCCAAGACGCGACTCAACTTTATGGCATCTTTACGCGTATTTCAATAGAGTATTTATTTTGTGGTGTGCACCCGTACATAATGCTTCGATGTTGGAGGGAATGTATATGCCAATAAAAATAGCCATTTTCTTACAAAATATTCATAGGCATAATAAAACTAATATTTCCAAAACTCCCCGAGCCCCCATGCACCATTCCTACCCTACTTCGCCGCCTTTCTTTCCTAACATCCTATCCATCCTAGTTATCCTCCCTATTTTCCTATCGATACTATCTTTCCCAATCCTCCCCGTTCTCCCATCCACCATTTCTACCCTACTTTGCCCTTCTTTCCCAACCATCCTATCCATCCTATCTATCCCTAGCCTGCTATCTACTCTCTTTCCCTACCATTCGCATCCTCCTGAGCCCATCCACTTTACCTACCCTACTTCGCCTTTCTTTCCCAACCATCCTATGGTGGGTGGGGGCTGGGGGAGGAAGGGAAGGGTTGGGATAGATAGTATAGATAGGTTAGGGATGGATAGGAGCGGATGGATAGGATGGTTGGGAAAGAAAGGCGTAGTGGGGTAGTAATGGAAGAAGGTGGCTGGGGAGGATGGGAAGGGCAGTGGTCAGTATGGTGGAGAGTATACGATCGCATACACAATATACGTAAAAAAAGTTTACCACTATCATCACTGGTGGATGGTTCATGGGAACTTGGGAAAGATAGTATAGATTAAGGAGCGATAGGATGGTTGGGAAAGAAAGGCGTAGGCCTAGTGGGGTAAAAAGGATGGATGGAGGGAGGATGGGGAAGGTTGGGAAAGGTAGGGCTTGTGTTATTGTAAATCTATATATGAATATTTAAAACAAAATGGCTACTTCTCATTTACATATGTGTTCCCTCTAACATCAAAGCAATTTTTGCAAAAGGCTCATTACTCATGTTTTATGAATGTTAGTATACGAGGCTGTTAATTACGGCGGGAAGATGTTGTGTATATAGTTCTGTTGTATATGTACTTCTGTTGTGTATGTACTTCTGTTGTGTATATAGGGCCTACTTCTGTTGTGTAGGCTCTATACTGTGTTGTATATGTACTTCCGGTAGTGTCCGGTGGGTTGAAAATGTTGTGTATATAGTGCTGTTGTATATGTACTTTTTTGTGTATATAGGCCTACTCTGTTGTGTAGCCTCTATACTTTTTTGTCTATGTACTTCTGTAGTGTACTCGTGGTTCTGTTTGTATATATTCCTGTGGTGTATGATTTTTGGGTGTATGGTATGAATTGTATTTCTCTTGCGTATTTATCTGTTGTGGTACTGTACTTCTGTTTGTGTAATGTACGTTTCTGTTGTGGTATATTTTCTGTTGTTACTCTGTATATATTAATAGTTCTGTTGTGTATATAGTCCGTGGTGTAGGCCTATGTATTTCCTGTGTTGTCAAATATATTTCTGTTGTGTATGTACTTCTCGTTGTGTATATATTTCGTGGTGTGTATATATTTCGGTGGTGTAAATGTTTTTCTGTGGTGTTTGTAAATTTTTCTGTGTGTAGTATTTCTGTTGTGTATGTAATTTCGCTGTGTTCTGTATTTCTTTGTGTATATAATCTATTAGTTTCTGTGGTGTTTGTTATTTCCTTGGTGTAATTTCTTTTCTGTTGTTGTTTATGATATTCTGCTGTTATTTTATTTCTGTGTGTATACTTATTGTGGTGTATGCCGTCCTGTTGATGTAAATATGGGTCCGTATGGGCTGTATAACCTTCTGTGTGTATGTAATTCCTGTTTTGTATGTATTTCTGTTTGTATATATATAATAATATAATATTATATATATATAATATATTATATATTATAATATATATAATATATTCTATATATCTCTTATATATATATCGCTATCTCCTTGCTTAGGGGAATCGTATCTTTTGATATTCACTCATTACGGCATTAGGGTGAAATATACCTTCCCCTTAACGGCTCCCTTTGTATTTTGTCGATTTCTTCCGTCAAAAGATAGAATTTAATTTAATCTAATGATGCTAATCCTCTAGAAATAACACAAAGGATATGAATATTAATTAATTTAAATAACTATAAGAGCTCTTATAAACTAATGATTATACATGATTCCCCTAACGACTATATTAGCGAAATATATATATATATATTATATATATATATATAATATATATAATATATTGTTTCTGTATTTTTCTTATGTGTATGTTTATTCTGTTGTGTATTTATTTCCGTTGTGTATGTACTTCTGTGGTGTGTCCCCTTTCTGTATAATGTCATATGTGCATACTTCTGTGGTGTATGTAGTTTGTGGGTGTATGTAGTTCTATTGTGTATCTGTGCGTGTAAAAACAAATATAGATAGCATACAAAAACAATGCATCAAAACCATATAGTTTTTTTGCTCAAACGGCATTACAGATACATACAAAAACAATGTTAGTTTTACGTGTAAAAACACCAATAGATACATACAAAACACTACATACAAAAACAATGTAGTTTCCTGCCCAACGGCATTAGATACTACAAAAACATGTTAGTTATTGCCCCAAAAACGGCATTTGATACATACAAAAACAATGTTAGTTTACTGTAAAACACAATAGATACCATCAAAACAATACTACAAAAACAATGTTAGTTTTTGCCCAAACGGCATTCATATCAATGGATGGAAATGAAAATTACACGCTCAATTAATGAAACAGGGAATGCCCGATAACAGAGAAAATCAATATGTGCTGAAAATCATTCAAGTCAACACATTTATAGCTTACACTAACTCCCAGAACTCATCGTATGCTCAACCCTAACTGCCTTTTGGTTTCTAGCCTATCTCCAAAGAGGAAGGGAAAGGGGAAAGGGATAGAAACTAAAGAAACCTGACGGGCCCTGGAGGCGACATTCGACACCCGGGGCCCCCGGCCACAATTCCCATGACAGGGATGGCAAGCCACAGGGGAGTCGCTGGCCGGACCAGCGATTTCGTGCCCATATGCGTGTGGTGCGATGGGACGTCATCGCATCTTTTTGGACTTAGTGCATTTTCCCACTTCAGCTCACTTGAGTTATATGGTGCTTGAGGGTGTAAGGGTTAATGGTATTAAAATAAACGGCAGATTATGTTAATTCGTTCATGAATCGAGCCAAATTCTGCTTCCTCCACCATCTAATCGACGCTGTCCAAAAAACTTTCTTCTGGTGACACGATGGGTTATATCTACTCTAATAACATATTGATTAATTGACCACAGAAAACGCTATGTGTGTTGTTTGGTTTCTTTACTTGTTTGTTTCTTTGGGTTTGTTGTTTCTTTCTCTATACTTTCTTCCTCTTTCTTTCCTTCTTTCTTTCCGGATATAGTGGATTGTGATGATATAACAAAATATACTCTTATGTCATTCAAATAAAGTTTTTATAACCAGTGCAAAAGAAATGGGTGATTTTGATCAAGATGGCCAACTATCTTGCTTATTCTTAAGCTATATCAGTCAGCCAATCACAGACGCCGCTTGCCTTTGCAAATTATAAAATGCGATCTCTGAACAATGAGGTTTGGGAGACGGGCTCGTGTTTGGTGACGAGCTGCGTTTGGCTGGTATTTTTTTTTGTTTTTTTTTGGTTGTTTTTTTTCAATTGGAATCAGGTGAGCGCGGCAGTTGAAGAAGGACCGTGGCAAGATAAGCAAGGTGCATTTGTTCTTCTAATACAATAAAAGGAATCATAAGAAATCTGCTGCCTCGTTATTTTGTTACTATTGGCGGTCCCCGCCCGCCCGACGACTTCAAGTCTTACATTGATCCAATTATTTATTGATTGTAAAATAAAGAAAACAAAATGGCGCTTTCATTGGTAAAGCCAGTTAAACATTTGCTGACATTCACACTATATAAAGCTTGAATTATTTAATGATTGTACTGTATTAAGGGGTCAGAAAAATAAGTATCGTTTTCCTTTTATTAATACCGGTTCCAAATTTGTATTAACACCTTTAAAGGAGGTCGTTTACACTGGTCTGAGGGCTACAAGTACACAGTAAAAGCCAAGTAAAGCAATATTTTTGTTCCATCATTAAATGAGATAGAAAAGGATTTTTGTTTTTAAAAATAAGGCAGGTCCTACTCAAAAGCATGATACTAGATCGCGTGGCCCACATTTTATTTAAAGGCCCAAGTTTGCCGTGCACAACCACCAGTATGTCTGATGCGTTTATAGCACCATATGTTCGTCTTCGCAATGGATCATTCGTCAGATTATAAAGTTGCTGAAATTATTACGAAAAAAAATTGAACGAGTTCCATTCCGGGTACAAGAAGTACAAAAGACCATGACATGATCGGAAAATTTATGCAATTTTTATTATTTAGAACAAGTTTATAGCCATTTGCCGTGGCACTACCAATTCTTATTAGCGACATATTTGCCTTTTTTTGTAACAAAAACATTGTGAAAATCTTTAATGGGTTTAAGTGCTAAATGTGGATTTTTTTTTCTACGAAGGTCTCTGATTTTTTTGCATTTTTTTTTTCATTTTTTTTCAATAATTTACCAACAAATTATAAAAAGTAAATAACATTTTAACATAATTTTGTGCTTTAAGATTACCCAAGACACTATCGCATCTTGTTTTCCTCCTAAAGAGTGTTTTACAGTGTAGTTTTCGCGATCCTAACGTATATATAATGGTCATTCATTTACCTTTATTTATAGTGGTATAAAGAGAGGGGACACATTTACTTCCACCAAATCTCCAAAGATACGGCTAGCTATAAGGTTTCATAGGTATTGTCCACAATTGAATATTAGGTAAGGGAGCATTCATTATGTCTACCGGAGGGGGGGCAGGGAGCAAACGAGGGTGGTCATAAACTTTTTTTAAGGTTTTAAAAAAAAGGGGGGGTTATAACTTTTTTCATCAAGAAAATTAAACGAGGGGGTCATAACTTTTTAACCAATATTTCAAACTCAAATTTTTATTGATAACATGAGAACAGTCCATTTTTCGAGTTGAACAAAAAAGACCTGGTGATGTATCCAAATACAAGATAAACATTTACCATAAATTACTTGAATATAGTAACGTAAAATGAAAGAAATAGCCTAGCCCTTTTTATTACTTAGGTTTATAATTTTTTAATAAGTTATGATGAAATGCTTTCTGACATATAACGGCCGGAGTGGCCGAGCTTTGAAAAGGCTTTAGTTTTCGAGTTACCCCTCCCTCGGTACAACAAACACAGCACCTTTATTTGAAGGATAAATATAATTATGAGATTTAAAGGGGCATTTCGTGGATCCCACCTCGTTCCCCCCGACCTTACTAAAAACTTGAGATTTTTATATCATATGAACCGTTTAGCCTTGTAATCCATGATGTTGCCCAATCTACTGGCAAAATTCGGTCCCTCTGTGAGAAATTCGCAATTTTGTATTTTCTGTCCGTAAACGGACATAAATTACAGCAACAGTAGCATCTGTGTGACCGTGGGAAACGAGTAAATGCTCATAACACAAACCGAAGATCGATTACGGTCTCAAATTTTGAGAATAAGCTTTTTCTCAAGATATCTAGTGATCAGTGAATAAAAGAGGAGGTGCTGAAATCACGAAATGCACCTTTAAGAAATTGATGGTTTGTGGTTGAAATATTGGTGGCAGGGATGATTTCTAGCGAAAAATGCATTTTGGCTGCCAAATTAAGCCTAAATTATTTGTTTTTTAATTTTTTTAAGTAAAAATATTACAATCTATTTTTATTGTATCCTTGTTTTTTTTTTTATTGAATCTGTGAAATTGCATAAAGTGTCAGGTACTACTCGTCGTGGTGACATGTATTAAAAGGATGTTTTTCAGGAAAGAAAGAAGATTTGGGGCTAAAATTCTAGACCCTTTATATATTGTTAAAACATAAATCTATATATAAATGTCACAGATTGAAGTATTGCATCATGATTAAAATTTGTTTTTGCTAAGAATTAATAATCTGTGATTTTCTTCAAGTTTTTAGCTCAAAAACATGATTTTTTGACCAAAAAAAACACCCATGCACCAGTTTTGGACCCACACAACCATCATTTTTTAAAATTAAACATGTAATTTTCTAGTTCCTAACTACACTGTAAAAAATACAGTAATTTTACATTAAAATCCTGGCAAGCAATTCTGCCAACAAATTACCGTAAATTTACAGTATACTGTAAAAATTAATTTAATCAAAACGCTTAAAACTATATAATTTGGTGAGTTATTACAGATATTGTTAATGTGGGTGGAGAATTAAAAAAGCACTGACGAAAACCCTAACTTTGTAGGCCTATCCCATTTTTTACAGTGATATGACTGTAAACTTACAGTTTGTTTGTAAAATGGTATTACTCCAACTGAAAATATACAGTAAATTTGAATGAAAACCTGTAAAAGCTGTTTTTTACGGGGTTTGTTTTGGCAGAATTGCTGCCAGGTTTTTCCTGTACAATTTAACCGTATTTTCCCTGTATATTTTAGTACTTAATGGTCATAATTTGAAAATTCATAGTACTGTATATGATGTTTGTTACTCATTAACTTTCGAATAAAGTCTTCACTTTTAGATTTTGTCATTATAGGCCTGGAAAATGGACCATAACATTTTACAGTTTTTCCTTATTTCCAACTTACAGCCCAATACTGTAAGTTTTGGCAGTTTTTTAGCAGTATTTTCCTGATTTCCAAATTACAGCCAAATACTGTAAGTTTGGCAAGTTTTTTACAGTATTTTCCTGTAAGTGCAACTGTAATTTTTGTTACAGTGTAATAACTATATAGAGTATGGCCTAAAAGCTATTTTTCCATCTCAATTCGAAATGCAGTCATGAATGGTATATGTACCGCACAAATAGAATTTTATTTTTTCAAACAGCCATATAATTTTATATATATATTTTTTTGCAAGTCTGAGACTTTTTTGGCACCAAAATACAATTGCTCAATATAGAGTGCCTTGAAATGGTTTGGATGGTTCGTTAGTCCTTACGGCACAAATTTCTTTTGCAAGTTTACCTGTTGACACCCTTTATCCTAACATACAAATGGGGGCCATTAATTTTTTCCTGAATGTTGAAGCAGTATTAATCAAGCAATAATTTTAACAGACACAAAATGCATGGCTGTGAAACAAAACTGTGATGGCTATGACCTTTGACCAAATCAACAGGTTTGCACATATAGAGGTTTGTACAACATATGATTATTTTACATGTCAATACGGTGGTAAAAGGCTTTTAAATATCCCTAATCAAGGCAGGCCATAATTTTGTGAGTACGTTACTTTACTTACAAAAAAAATGGTCATCAAGAGCATTAATTTACCAAAATGTAAATAACAGAGATTGCAGTGCGCACCCAATATCAACATGGTCAGGTACTGTAGATCAAGCCAGGCTGCAGATGTGTCCTAACTTCATTGGGCAGCCTATAGGTGGGGGGCTGGGTTCTCTAGGGTGTACTCCCGTACGTTGCCATGGTAATAAATTGCCCGCGCGGGAGCGCGGGGCTATAGATGGTGGAGTCTTGGCAGACATGGAGTTTTTGCTACATTGAATACCTGAAGCGCCTTGGTCATAACAATTTTTTCATGACAATTGAAAATGATGAAACGTGCTCAACTTACTAATGTGTTGTGATGACATGGCATAATCTTAATGCAAACACAAAATAGTTTTTTTTTTGTATAAATGATGATACAGTTTGTGAGATAGATTGTATTTTCAGTGTTTTATACAAATTAATAATTGGATCTGTACCAGGTTCTATTTCCACGTGTTTAGTTGGGTCACAATAGGAGGCCAGTTGGGCAAGTGCCAGCAGTGCCTGTTATATATTTGATTTTTCATAATTATGGACACTTTCTTGACAGCTACATAATTTCACGATGATCGAGGCGACTATTAGATCTATAGTAAACTTGACAGAGTATAGTGAACTTGAGTGAAGTTTACGATACCACTATTTATTTATACCATCAGTTTTCAATACAAGTCACATACACTAGCATTTTTTTGTTTGGAAAATGTTATTTATCTCTCAGTTCTTGGGCTATTGTCGGATTTTTAAATAATTCTGCCAATGCGCGGGGCATACATTGGTGCCCATCACCAACATGTTTCTTGTTGTATCTGTATTTGCTGCATACAGCGAAGCACAGATGGAATACCCACCTCATGGTGGCACATGGAGTTACACACACTTGTTTTGTAATTGGAGATGTAAGTCGTAGTAATAGTAACACCCTGTGCCGTACATGTACATAAAGAAAAGAAAACACATTTCCCTTCCAGGTAGAATGTTAGTGTGTATTAATCCTGTACTATAGTAGATTTAAATTGAGACTTCACCCATATTTCTCATATGGTGATTTGATTGGGGTTCAATCCCCGGCCCTGTGGAACAAGGCATTTGTTGCCAGTACAAAACATATTGGTCCCATGGTACAAAGTTAACTTGACAGAATCGGCTTTACTGAACTGATGCATTCAGTTCTACAATGATATGTTAATGATGGAAGGACTTCTGCCTGGTTGGCCGGTGATCGATCAAATCCGCTTTGTGTCTAATCTCTAACACAACATTTGTCCTCATTTTTGATGGGCAATAAAACTAGTTGTGTTATGTGGTGAGCAATTGATATACGAATGCATTATTTCTTCAATGCTGTTATGGGGAAAGGTAATTTTGTTCAATACGTTTAATGAAATAATTGCCGGTGTTTCCATCCTGATACTCCATTGAACACATCCAGCTGTCTTTAGATATGAAACAATGTATTTTAAGTTCAACTTTATTCACTAGCTACATTACTAGACATTGTAGAGTCCCATAATTTTTTTTTACCTGTGGCCATAAAAATTCCTCTTACCTCTCATGGTGAATGGATAGAACCTAAACTTTTAATGATGTTTCACTTATTCTGAAATCTCTATACAATATATTAGAATGGCTGAAAAATCATAATTTGTGTCATTCCATTTATTTAATATTTGTTGTAGATGGTAATTAGTGGTGGTGGGGGGGGGTCATAACTTTTTTCTATATCCCAGAGTGGGGTCAAATTTTTTTGTAATCTACGGAAAGGGGGGGTCATATGTTTTTTGTGGTCGCTCACTGCTCAGCTCCCGCCCCCCCCCACTCCAGTAGGAAATAATGACCGGTCCCTAACTGTATTCAAAGCTCTGGAAGCAAATCAGGGCAGCCGCAGATAGGTGCTAGAAAGGCATTTCTTTACGTTCCGTTATGCCCAGTCAAAGTGGATTTTGGAATATAATTAGATTTGCACTAGTCATCTAAAAACCACCGTATCTGTTGATTTAGCAAAAACTTGTACAAAAATGTACAGGCAGTAGTTAAAGAACCATTCTGTTGATCATCCTTTCAAAATTCAAGAAACTAATTTCAAATTTGATTCAAATCGCGCTTATGTTGAGGTAAAACATCTAGTGAACAATTACTTTGTCAAAAAACTTTGAAAATGTTTCGCTTAGCGAAGTTTATCAGGCGGAGGACCTCTATCATTGAAAGTACCGATATGGCTTCAAAATATTAAAAAATTAAACATTGAACCTTGGGATAATCAGCAGGAACTGATTTTATAAATCAAGTACTACTAAAATGGACGCTACAATATACCATTATAACGGTAATTGGAATGCGAGAGAAAAGGGATCGTGCTGGTGTTAACAGGTCGGTCGATTGACTATTTACGGGGCAACTCTGGCTTGCAAATCAACAGCTGTGGGTGTGAATGGGGTTAGCACCATGCCAAAGCACAGGCAATGGAGTTTCAATTGTTGGTTAACCAATACAGCGTGGTGTGATGCGTTGATTTCCAGCTATATGGCGGACGGCGAAAATTGTTTATATTTCCTTTCACTATTTTTTATCAGAAATTTGCTTATACTACAACTGGCTTGGAACTGTATCTCATTTTGAGACACCATTATAACTATTTTAAAATAGTAATATCGTCAGGAACTAGCAAATTATGAACATCAATGTGCGCGGGAAAAATTACAAAATGCGTGGAACTCTTGCTCGCTTGTATTTACAGCGATTAATGTCTATCGTGCTTAAGAAAACTTGGGGCCAAAGATTGAGCTGTGTAGCAGGACGTCAGGATCCTGATCAAGTCCGTATTGAACGAGCTTGCACGTAAAATTGCCTTATGTGTAGTTCTTAACGAAGAGGTTGCGGTATGCCTGAATCTTCTCTGATTCAAACTCATCCATCATTTTATAACATATACTCATATGTTGGCATTTATACAAGAAGAAGAATTTAAGAGGATTCAGGTACCATTTTAAGACGTACCCACTTTTTCGTGGAGGGAATTGAAGCTTTGGCCGAAATAAATACTTGGCATCTACCAACTTACGAATTGCCATTGTCATGTGTTGCATTATTATGTACATGCTTGAAGTCTTTCGTTGCTCTATCCCTCTTTTGTTAAAAAAGAAGGTTTTTAAAATGTTGTCGCTCTATATCGACGGTTGAGTTTTGCCCTTCATGGCCCGCGTTACCTCACTTTGGGGCAAATTCAGAATTTGACACCAATATATAGCAACAGGTTTTCAGATACCTAAAGTTTTAACTCATAAACGGTGCCTACTGGATTTGATGCCCTGTCCACATTAACAACTCCTCTCAATATAGCAGATTTAAGTTAGTCACAGAAGTCGTCAGCTAAAACCATAAGCCCATTTTGGCAATATTTTGAGTTAAAGACTTCTGGCGCCAACCATGACCTATTGCACGTTCGTTCAAAGAAAGAAGAACGAAAACACCATATAGAATTCACGTCATTTAAGTTGGTTTAAGATGAAATCAAATGTCAGCATTTATCGCTTATTTCAAGGCCAGTTATACAGGGGTGACCCAATAAATAAGACTGTCCATGGGGTATTTCATGGAGGCATGATAAGTACACATAAATTGTTTTGGGAACCGGGCTTTTCAATCTGACATCAATAGCATGCCGTTGTGCTGAATACACCAGTTTGCTGTTTGTGTCAGGGCGGGGTGGGGGGGTGGGGGGGGGCGCGGGGCTGTAGGTAAAAGTTTAGGGGGGGGGTGAGGACACGATCTGCTCGATTTTGCGGATCATGGCGGATTTCCATGCTTAAGATAAAATTATGCTCCCTTGGGAAAAAGTCTGTTTTGCTGATTTATTGTTCAGTTCACCATATCTTGAGAAACCACTCAACCAAAACATGACATTTTTTTTCAAGGCAAGATGCTCCAAAGATATAAAATATCACTTTCATTTTGGGTAAGTTTTTTTTATGGGGTCAACACATTTTGTATATTTCATTCTAATAATAATAATATATTGGATTTTATTAAACGCCCATTTCATCTAGATCACAGCTCTGTTGCCTAGTATTACGCTGCCGTCAGGAAATCTTCACAATCATTTCGGTTCATCTAGGCCGGCAGCTGGCCCCAAAGAGCACCAATCCTATCGGCACTTAGATGGTAATATCCCCAAACAGCTTACCACGAAATTAATCGGCTGGGTCGGACGAAGAAGTGGAGGTTGGTTAAAGGCCTTGCACAAGTGAACAACACATTGGCCACAGAGGGGCGCGAAACAAACAACCTTTGGATCATGCGTCGGCCAGTCATATCCACTGGACCCCAGTGCCTAACCTGGTCTCCTGTATTGTTATATTAAAATCACAAGATCGAAGTCCAAATGGAAGAGATAAAGTAAAATACTTTCCCTATATTAACGGGAAATCTATTTTTTTTTCGCAGAGTGAATGATGGAAAGAAAATAGCGAGTTGGTACGAGATTTGAAACAAAATCTATGGCACCTTGTGAAGATGATCGACAGTTTTGTTTGTTCTGAAGAAAAGTATCGTATTGACATTTTATTTGAGTGTCCAGTGTCTATGTTTACATTTAACATACCCTTAAGACTTAAAGGTTTTTACCCTATAGGGATATATGTAGGGTGATGTTAGGTGATGCGTGTTAAAAAGTATTCATTAAGGCATATATAGGAATTAAAATATTTAAGGGTAGCGCGCGCGTTCTAAGAGATTTTGGCCCGAAATTATGCTCCTCGAGCAGCTGGTCCTGGAGCATATTGTCCTGGAGCATAAATAATCTGGAAAAATATTCTAAGTCAAATATGCTCCAGGAGCATTTATGAATACGCAAATGAGTCCAGGAGCATATGGCAATATGCTCCTGGAGCAGTGGGAGAAAGTATTAAAGTAAAATAATGCTCCAGGAGGCATATTTTGCCAATATGCTTCCATGTGAACGATTGGCGTATTCAAAATATGCTACTGCGGCAATATTTGACTTAGAATATTTTTTCCAGATTTATTTATTGCCACAGGAACATATGCTCCAGGACAGTTGCTCCAGGACCCTATGCATCACAGGAAGCATAGGGTCTGGAGCAGCTGGTCCTGGTAGAATAATTTAGGGCCAAAATCTCTTTAGAAGAGCGCTCGCCGTTGCTAGACATTCCGTTCGATTGGGCATGGCGGGGCTGGAATTTACAGGCTTGCCTCAGAGATTCGAAATATATATGTTTCAAAATAGTACACTAGAATTAAAGATAGTCAACTAAAATGCTCACATTCCAAAGTTTGAGATGAATAGGATTTTGTTTGATGAAGGTAAACATTTTGTTGTATTAGTATAAGCGATGGCATAGGATACTGTGTATAAATATAACAATAAATTTTTTTTTTTTTTTTTTTTTTAAAAGTTGTGATTTTCTATATGACAGGACTTTGATTGAGCTTAGCTATTCCAACGTGGTTAGTATTAGGAAAAGCCGTATGTATAAGGAAAAAATAAATGCGATTTGTTTGAAAAATGAGGGCGCCTCATCGGGTAAAATCTCAGAGTCAACTCTTTAAATGCGTAGTATGACTTTATATTTCATGTATATTGTCTGATTTTCGGGGTGAGGAGGGGCGATGATCCAATCAAGGGCCCTTAATCACCTGACCCCCTGGTATAATGAACACTATATATTAAAGAATATTAAAAAAAAAAAAAAAAAAATGGGGAGAAACAAAAACATTGCACTGCAAAAAGTGAGATATTGTAAAACACATTCGGTAAAAGTCTCAGCTTGAAATACTTTTTCATTGACTAAAATCCGACTCTTTGGTTTCCGAAGATATGACCGATCAAAGTATAGGAGGTGGGTGACACCCAAAACTTGGCAAAACGCATTTTGTCATTACTTTGACAGGTATTATAGTTTCACCTGTGCTAATTAACATATTTTCAAAAAAAATAATTATAGGCTGTGGGGTGTGGTTTATTGTAAAGTTTGTACTATTTAAATGAGTGAGATTAAAAATATTGCTCACTTTTATGTCTGCGAAGCATTTTTATGTATTTCTTTATCTCACCCTACTAATTTTAACAACATTATTTAAAAAAATTAATTAACAACGTAAGAATAATATTTTTTAACCCAAACTTTGATTAAAAATATGATAATTCTACTACACATACTAAATGCAAAACAATTACATAATTCATGTAAAGAGTGCCCTCAACGCAGCACAAACTTTACAGGCATATATCTCAGTTCGTAAAAAAGCGCAAAATAACAATTTTGTTCAACAAATGTAACTGAAAACAAAAAAAATGCTATAGGGAATTCGAAATTGGGACAGATGTTAAGAAGATCTAGCTCTAGAAAACCAGTCTTCCGGATTTATGAATTTCCAATTAGTTTTTAAATTATTCAGTAAAAGTGATTATTGGCTGGCTCACGGTTGCCATGAGGCAACCAATTCGAAATTCTGAAGAACATGCGTTCTCTAGAATGTCCCAGCGGACATTCTCCCCAAAACCCAATTAATGTACGTGAAACGGTTATTGAGTTACGGTTGTTCAAAAATTTAGCCATTCACATGCCTAGCATGTTTACCCGGCAACAAAGTGAAAATTAATACGATTTTGAAACTTCAGGTCAAGGCCCTACAAGCCCGACATTTAGGAAAGTATGACAGTGCTCCTCGAAATCCAGAAATAACGGGTACCGCCCGTTAAGACCAATGACATTTATCATTCGGTATTTTAGCCGCGCTGATTGTCAAGTCCTGTTTGACTTCCAGACTGTGTGGGATTTTTTTTCAAACAAATATGATACGTATTTATACAAAACAGCATGTTGATATTAAGCTACCACAAATTGTAATTATCTACAAAATTTGCCAAATAATGCACCATTTAATGGCCTGAACTATCAAATATTGAAAAAAATGGTTGAAAAATAATAGAAATTTACTTTTCTCGCTTTAAAAATACATGTAAATAGTACTAATTTTGACCTGCAATTGATCTTGTTTGTAATCCTACAAAATTGATGTGTCTCACCATAGTTTACCATTAGTAGGCAAGACGAAAAATGTTAAAGCATTATGAATGACGCGTTCATCTGCTTTCGTGTTAAGCGCCCTTTTGGTCTTTTTTCAGAATAATTAAATCGGAAATAGACAAAGGTTGCTTTTAGAAAGTTAAAGCGAGACCAAGATTCTCATTTAACTAACGGAATACCATCTTTCTGATAATTGGTGAAAAAGGGTAAACTGAAATCTCTCCACCAAAGAAATTACTCTTTGCCTTTTAACAACTGCAGTTGAGTTAAGAGATCCCTATGTTATGTATTGTACCCAAGATACAAGGCACAGGCCTATACTTTAAAATTTCTAAACTAGATACAACCGGATAGATATATTATGTGAAATCTCTTTAATTTTGTCACTTTGGATATGGACATTATATAATTGCACTCCCCATGACTTTGAAAATAAAATTGTCATTTTCATCCACGTCTTAGATTTTACAAAATTTCAAATGATTTTGATGATAGTTAGCTCGTGGATATATGATTGTATGGTTTTTATCTTTATTACTATTTACAAACATTTACATGTATATTTGTTTCTGCATTGTTTATTGAAAATCAATCTTGTGCAAGTGGTAATATGAATAGCTGTATAAATCAAATCATCAAAATTTATTTTCATATAAACATAAAATACCTACCCAATATAGAATATAATTAGCATAATAACAAAAACAAATATCGCAATATAGAATATTAATTAGGCTGATAAGCAATGTTGATGACGGTGATTGGACACTGCTAAAAGCATCCGCGGGGATTGTAGTGCCCCTTGAAAAAAAATGTTACAGTCAATAACTATTTGAATAGCTGGACGAACATACATTTCCAAGGAACTATACTTTGTAAAATCGATAATACAAAAATAAATTAAGGATAGTTGCAAAGAGAAATTTAATAAAAGACATGTATATTGTATGAGAAGATAGTGTGGGAAAATGGTCCTGGATTTCAAACAGACAAATCATAGGGACGTGGGATCACGTTAACAAACGAAGGAACAACAAAACAGGACAAGACGATGTAGCCGTACGCCTAACCTTACTGACAAAATAACAAGACAGGACGGACAGAATAAAACAAGGATAAACCGGACTGAAAATTTTCAACTGAAACCAAAAGGTGAAAGCAGAAATCTGATAACAGAGTTAGAGAGAGGTCATTGTTGTAGAACCGAGGAGGTATTTTTTAAGTTAGTTTGAAAGACGCAAAAGGAAGGGGAATTTTTAGGTGATCAGTAGGTTTTCCAAAATAGAGGGGCTTGAGCAGTTGGGGTGTTTCTGGCAAAAACTGGTTTCGTTTTCTTGATGAAAAAGTCTTGGGCATGTCTAGTATTATAGTGTGAGAAGGTGTGTCAATGAAAGAAGGTATCAGATATGAGGTAATTGGGGAGGAGGAGATTCTGAGATATCGGAACATAAAAGATGCAGTGTCCAGTTTGTAGATGTCATAAATCTTCAGTGTTTTAAGAGAGACCAAAAGTGGTCAGCTACTGAGCAAGCCATATCAGAGTCGTAATGTTCTTATAATTCATTTTTGAAGTAGAAATACGCGAGTCAAGATGCATTTGTGGAGTCGGGCCCTACCATTGCACAATCAAGAAAATAAGGCTAGAATAAGAGGAATAACATGTTTTCGGACTCGATGGGGAGGAAACGGGACGACCTACGAAATATACTTGTATTTAGACACTATTTTAGAAAAACATGTTGTGTTGGATGTCCATGATAAATGTACAAAGAGAGGCCTCAGAAATTTAGTAGTCTCAACTTGATGAATTAATGTATTATTATTTAAGCTTAAGTGTAATGTCTTGTTTGTTACTGTGATATTTTTAAAATCCATGTAATTAGTTTTTTAATGTTTGAGAGATAACTTATAGTTTAAAACCCATGAAATTTTGATAATTCAGTATTTATAATTGTTTCCAATGTTTTGGGACATGATGTGAGAATAACATATTGTGTCGTCTGCAAATAAAATAAAATTGAGGGGAGGCATTGATATATATAAGACACATAGGGGTCCCAGAATAGACCCCTGTGGAAAACTCCACATATGAATTTGTAGTTTCAGATAAGCATGTTGTTTGAATGAATTCCTTTGTTTTTTTTTAACGCGGCAATATATTTGGTTTATATTTTTTGTATTTGTCTAACCTTTGGTTGCGCTTAAATTGGGTGAAAAAAATTTTTTTCAAATCCATCGCGTGGTTTTTGCCGTTAATTAGCATGGGTCCCTATAAGAGCCCCCCCCCCCCCCTTATGCACTAACGGAAGTGCCCATGCACAAAAAGGAAAATCTTAATTAGAGTACGTGATTCTGATTTCCAAAATGCATAAACCCTAGAACATAAAAACGTAAATAATTAATAAAAAATTTATTTGAAAGATAGTCGGCCATCGGTGCCATAATATTTATTACACATGTAGACCAGTTAAATTCTACGTCACTTTCGTTTGTTGACTGCATCCATGCCTGCCGCAAATTCGTGTTATGGTCCATAGTATTAAAACTCAACAGATACAATTGCCGAGTGTGTAACAGTCAGGCCGACCAGTACAAGAGACCAGGCCCCTAACATGTTTACCAACATTGCTGTTAACTGCTCTATAGCGATTTAATATAGGAACCTATGGTTAATTATACAAGTAAGCCTAAAAAATATAAAATGGCATGAGACATTTATGTTTGTGCTATATGGAAATATAGTCATTCTTCACCAGTTAAAGCATCCGCAAACGTCTAGGTGAATCTGTGCCGTAGAAAATGCAGAAACGAATTAGATGTCGTTTTGTGCATTTTGACGCAACATTCAAATCAATGCTTTGCCCTAGTTTCTTATGAAACATTTCTTGTTTCAGTTTTTATTTCTTTTATTGTTGATGTCTTTGAATACTTTAAAAGGTGTGGATTTCATCTAAAAATCCCTTTCGGAAAAGGGGTTATATAATGAATTGGTCCCTAGGAGCCAACCCACCCCTTTTATGCACTAAAGGAAGGGCAAACCCCTTAATAGCAATAATGCCGTTTTCAGGTCACAATCCATTTTTGTTCTCGATGTCGGACATTTTCACACGGTTAAACTTTGTAAGAAACTAGTAAACCTTAACAATGGTAGAGTTGTAAATGATCAGTATTTTCTGTAATTTTCTGAAAATTGTGGATAAAAGGTTGATTTATTTAAAACACCCGGAGTCAATGGCTCTCAAGGTGTGAACACTTGGAAAACACACCCGGAGTTGATTCCCACGGCACCCACCCTGTTTAACCGGCTTTGTGGCTTTATGTATTGTCAATGAGTTAGAACTTCTGTGATATCAGTAATAAAACTGTTGATGAACGTTGGACCATCATTAGGCTAACTTCACTATGCCACGGAATTTTGTCTCAAAATATGTTTATGGGTTAATTTTTGTGAATACAATAACTGATTCTTCCAAGGTCCTTGGACTATTCTTTATATACAAATTTTTAAAAAAAATCATCGTTTGTGAAAATGTTGTTTAAGAGTAATGCAGAAATTCAGTACAGATATCCGCAGTAGGTGAAAGTTCCAAATTCTCTAATAGGCATGATGTTAATGAATAGTATTTTGTTATTATAGGTCCTAAAAGTTAACTTAAAAGCAACCTGTCAAATGGTAAAACTTGGTCTCACTCATTTTAAATTTGATATTTCCGTTTCGGCATTAGAATTGACAAGTTATATCTAGTATTCCCATTCTGGTAACTGCCAACTCTCAATATATGCGCATATATATGGCGTACTTTGCATCTGGACAATCACCGTAATTGAAAAAGTGTATGGTGTAAAAGGTGCGTATCCTCATCTGTCGGGCATTAACACTTGATTCGTGATGATCTGTTTAGCTCAATTTGTTAGCCCTCGAACGCGAGATGTCGAGGAGGCTTCAAGTAACTAAACCGACGTAAACCTCTACATCATGTGCAATTCAATGCCACCGCTCGCGTTAGATAAGCTCCAATAGCAATCAGCAAGGTAAAGTTGAAAAAACTTTGATAATTGGATATCGTTTAGAGTGTAAAGATGCAAAATATCGGAGAATTGAGAACATGTGAGAGATGTCACTCTTTAAAGTTAAAAGCCTAGATCACGGTGTGACGTTATTATCTCCAAATTGCTTAAGTCAAGTGATTTATGAATGTATCCAGAAAAATCAGCTCTAAGAACAAAATACATGAGTGGACTTTAGGGGAGAAGAAGGAGCGCTTGTTAAAATAAAACGAGGTTGTAAAGTTAATTTTTAATTTCTTTCTTTATTTTTTTTTTGCCTCCCCAGGGACATTCAAAAAATTAAGACAGACAATAAGTTCTGAATGAAACGCTTATAGGTATATCCGAGGGGGTATAACAAGTTTTAAAAATCTACAAAGGGATAGAGGCAAGGAAACATATGTAATCCTTAAGGCATCTTTACGTAGACAATGTGCAAAGTAAAATTTCTCCCACTTTAAGCTGACTGTTCACCAGACCCCATGTAGAGCTTAAATGTGGAAAGAGCAAAGGAGATACAGAAGAGAGAAAGGAAAGGGGAAAGAACAAAGGAAGAGAAAAGAATAAGTCCACACTGGGACTATGTCTGACCATATAACATCTTTGTGCACATCAGTTAATTTTTTGCAGTGGAACCTTGCTAGAATTAGAAGATCTAGCACTGATGATAATAATGTGTCTTGACCTTTCTGCTGCTTTTGATACATTGACCATGATATCCTGCACAACGTCTGGATCATGGCACTGGTATCAAAGGCACAGCCCTTCAATGGTTTCCGGTCATAAGAACTGGTCGGCCACTTTAGAGTGTCTGTTGGTAGAATATGCAAAGTTTATTTCTTGAATGTGGCTTAACACCAAGGATCAATAATTGGTCCTAGAGGCTTTACAAATATAATCTCAAGATGTCTCTTCCATAATACGTTTGCATGGTCTAAACTACCATATGTACGATGATGATGTACAAATATAGGTGTCATTTAATCCAAAGGTTCCAGGGATGCTGAATGTGCCTCTTCGGTGAAGATATGCGTATTGGCTGATGAACAACATGCGGAAACTAAATGACTCTAAAACTGAGGTTTTTTATCGCAGCATCCCCACTGAATATGGACAGATTGTCCAGAGTCAAAATATGGGTTGGCTCTGTTAAAATCACACCTTCATCAAACCATTAATAACTAGGCATTACCTTTGATTCCACAAGAATATGTCTGACCATGTAACATCTTGTGCAAATCAGTTAATTTTTTGCTGTGTAACCTGCCTAAGAATTAGGAAGATTTATTGACCTCGAGGTGATGCTAATGTCTGTAGGGCATTGTCCTTTTAAATAGATTGGGAATGCACTGCTCTCAAGCTGTAAAAAACAAGGATGTTGCTCGGCCTACAACGCTCCAAAATCGGGCTGCCCGCATAGTTTTTAGGGGGCCAGCCGTTCATTATCTAACTCTGTTAAACTCTTGGCACTGGTTGCCCATTTGATAAACGTATTCAGTTTAAAATTCGTGTATATATACAAATCCAAAATGATTGTCACAACATACTAACAGAGTGTTGTACCAGATACGACTCCATAGGCAAGGACTCGCGCTCGTCTCTGGATGCCACTCTGCTTGTCCCAAAGTGTAATAAAAGAATTGGTGACAGATCTTTTGGAGTGTATGGGCCATCTTTTTGGAACCAGATACCTGCCATTATTAGATCATCGCCATCAGTTCAAACAAAGCTTGAAATCTCATATTTGAGTTCTTCTGCAGTTTGTTGATGATGTTTCCTATGTATGTAATGCGCACTGATCATATTGGTTGGAATTGCGCAATATCCCAAGGCACCGTATTATTTATTATAAGGGAAGGAGGAAAAAAGAGAATTAAAGACAACATTAATAAAGATTTAAATAAACATATGGCAGAAAGAAAAACAACAATATTTTTAAATAGTGCACAATAAATAAATAGGTGAACTGTTCCAAATTGAATATCTACACGTTTTCTGAGTTCCTCTTTGTTGTGTAATGTACGGCATGGCGGTGATACACACACCGGTTTGGATTTATGGTGACGTATTTGGCAAGCAAAAAGGGCATAACGCACAGTAAAACGCGTTGCTTTCTTAACAACCAATGAAAGCAACGGGTTGCTACGCAAAACCGATCAGAAAAGTCAACAAGGCAACGAGCGTTGTATTCATACAGGATTTTTAACAACGCGTTGCTTTCATTAGTAACGGTTCTTAAACCAACAAACCGAAAGTGAAAAGGGGGTTGAGAATGAAAGCACCGGTGCGTAGCCAACCAATCGGAAAGTAAAAAGGCAACACGTTGTAAGCCATCCATCCAATCAGAAAGTGAAAAAAAACGTGTTGCTAATACAAGCAACGCATGTTTTAGTGCTGCTAAAAGCCCTACGTTAAAGCACCGCGTCGCTTTTTCACTCTTTGATTTACATGCAAAAAACAGTTTAGAAACGTGGTGAAATTAGTGTTAGAGAGTTAACATGTTTAATTCCTAAACATCGGCATCAAATGTATAAAAACAAATGTCCACATCCCTAAAATGTTGAGATTTTAACATGTTTAGATATAAGTTGATTAGATATTAAAACAGGACATTTCAAAAATGTTTAGAAACGTGGTGCAAAATAGTGTTAAGAAAAGTGTTTACATTTCTAAGCTGTTTTTGCAGTGTAGTTTAAGAAGCAATGCGTGCTAAGAAGCAACGCGTTGTGAAATACAGTTTTACGTTTTAGCTTACCATAGACGAGTCGTTGCGACGGATGTCCGAAATATTGTCATTAGTGTATACATACAGACGGATGCTGATAATACAAAAGGGTCATAACGCATTGGGCTGCAGGGGGGAGGGATGGTCATGCATTTTCCTCCTCCTTTCATAAACGTAGGGAGCCATTTTGTCTTATCAACCTCGAGGTTGATTTAATTCCAGGGACATGACAGGAGGGATTGTTTTTAGGATAAGAATTCTTCAAATTTCACTGGAGCGGGTGTAGACCACCTACCGAGCATGTTTGGAGGTTTATTTGACAAACAGTGCAAAGAAAACCGCAACCCTTGTTTTGACCGTGCATGCTATCGTAGTCGTTCCCATAGAAACCCATGCATTGGACTTTCTGTCGTGCACGACCGCAATACTAAATCATCATCTGCTTACATAAGACGACGTATTCTGCTTATTCACTGCAGGTGTGCTCTAATCCCGGTCGCTTCCCCATCTGTCCCCCCCACCGGGGTTCGGCCACAAAGGGGGGGCGGGAGGCCGGGAAAGCGGCCGCAGTGGCGGGGAAGGAAAGAAAAGGCCAAACGGGAAAGGGGGGAGGGGAAAACAAAAGGGGGGAGGCGGGGGTGGGGGGGGTTTTTTTTTTTTTTTTTTTTTTTTTTTTTAAATTAAGTGTTAAAATATACTTACACACAAACACTCACTCATTATTTCGCTTTTGAAGCATAAACATCCATGTTCTGTGTTAAAAAAGTAGAATCATTGCGTCCATATTACAAGAAAACTTGCGAGAGCAGTTAGCGAGAAACAATGATCATAATCAAGTAGTTCATAGGAATAGATGAGATGTCCCAAAGACCACGCCCACATATTCAAAATATTGGGCCAAGGTTGGGCCAGCGTGTATGCCACAAAGTTTACAGGGTAAATTTCAATGTCACTCCAACGTTGGTCCGACGGTGGCTTGCGACCGCGACCGATTCCGATGAGCGCAGAAATTGGCCCAATGTAGTATTGCAAGGTTGGGCCGCGGTGTATTGCCACGAAGTTTACATGTTAAATTAAATTGCGCCAACGTTGGTCGACGGTGGCTTGCCGACCGGGACCGATCCGATGATCTGACATTGGCCCAATGTAGTATTGCGATCGGGTATGTACGCTGGTAAATGCATCGCAAAATGAAAGATGAAATTTCGATGCCACTATCGGCGATTTCTTAAAAATAAACAAATCGCGCCCCCTATTTGTAATAAAAGTCTAGTTTTTTTTCACTCTTATAGGGAAAAGGTTGCACTAAAGAAACCCTAGAAGTGCTACCTTTACACGGCAGTATTTGTACAAGAAATGGCGAATTTGTTCATCGTTACTAACAGAAGCGGAATCCCGATGTCAGTCGTAGATGGAATTTTCAAGACTGCTTAAAAGCTTTAGTGTTTCTTTTCACAAAGAAAACGTAATATAAGGTTTTCATATGGACCTAAAAACCAGCAATTTGGAGACAAACTGGGCATTTGAAGTTTGAAAAAAAAAACTAATCTCGTGGCTTTAAGTTGGATCAAAAGGGCGGCTAAACATTGGCAGTTCAGAGCCTTTAGGGAAGAATTTCATTTTTCTGGCGTACACTGGGTAATGTCCGGGGTTAATGTCCACGTAATTTTAAATTGGTCTCTTCCATACTCGCTTAAAGCAATAACAGCAACATTTTGAAGAGCGCCCCCAATTTTCAAAATTGATATTTTTTCACAGATATGTTGGTAAATTGTCTAGGAAACTTACACCTGCGAACGAGAATGCTAAAAAATGGTATTTATCATAAAATAAGCGATTTTATAATTAGAATTGGGATCCAGATTGTACTTAGCCGGCAGAGCTGGAAATGCAAGTTTATGTCCGTACATGATGAAATCGTGCCACCTCAAGAAAATGACTCTAAATTGACTGACATGAACAATAAACAACTAATGGATGAGCGTAGACACGTACATGCGCTGTTTCACGGCTATCTATTGGAAAGCCTTTCCAGCAGCCGTTGAATTATTATAGGAGATTTCGATATTAAGTATTCTAATTACCAAAATTCCGTCGTTTGCGACATATAGACATTTTCCAGTTCACAGGTATTTTTTTTTTTTTTTTTTTTACGCGTTGCGGCAATACGTTATGACCCTTATTGCCTTCACAACGCGTTGTGAAGTTTACAACGTGTTGTGAAGCTCGCAACGCGTTGTGAAGGCTTGCAACGCGTTGTGAAGGCCATACGGGTCATAACGTATTGCCGCAACGCGTTGTGGATCTATTTTTTAAATACGTCACAGAAATGCATGATTTTGATTGGCCGACGCCGCAACGCGTTGCCAAAATGTCGCAACGCGTTGCTACTTTCTCACAACGCGTTGTGGCAATACGTTATGACCCTTATGGCTTGTGAACCTTCGCAACGCGTTGTGAAGGTCGCAACGCGTTGTGAAGGTCGCAACGCGTTGTGAAGGCTTGAAACGCGTTGTGAGTTTCCACAACTTATTATAAAATAAGCGATTTTATAATTAGAATTGCGATCCCAGATTGTACTTAGCGGCAGAGCTGGAAATGCTAAGTTTATGTCCGTCCATGATGAAATAGTGCCACCTCAAGAAAATGACCTCTAACTTGACTTGCCTGAACCAATAAAACAACTAATGGATGAGCGTAGACACGTACATGGCGCTGTTTCCCGGCTATTTCATATTGGAAGGCCGTTTCCAGCAGCCGTTGAATTATTATCGGAGATTTCCGATATTAATTATTCTAATTACAAAATTCCTTCGTTTGCGACATATAGAAATTTTCCAGCTTAACCATTCACAGGTATAGTTTACTAGCCAGTTACCAATGCAACCGTGTAAAAATCTTTAAAAAATGAAAAAATGGGGGCGCTCTTCAAAAAAATGTGCTACTATTGCTTTAAGTTTGATGAACTTCCTTCCGTAAAACATAACTTGCTGCTTACAACGACTAGTAGAAAATGCTAATTTACATGCATGGAATTTTAAATGGAACATAATACCGTCAGCCTTCTTTCTCGTATTACCTGTATTCTTTATCACTTTGGATCCAATGCATTTTTACTTCAAGACTTGTTTTATTGCTCTCTTTAACGCGTTCGCACCTAATTTCACACGTGTCAATTTTATTTCACACATTCTTGTTTGCATTCACAAGTGTTTGTTTGTTATTTGTTGCACTCACATAAATGACACTGTCACCGAAATGATAGCAGATATTACGAACGTGACACCACACAGGAGAACATGAGATACATGTCAATAACAGGCTTGTGTCTAATTTTAACATGCAAACTCTGAGCAATACACAGGGGGATCAGTGTAAGCTACAATTATTTCGTGCCTTTTAGATCCTCGATCTGAAAGGTATAGAATTTTTGTTAGTTTATTAGGATGACGCCATATTTGCATATTCTTGGACGGATTGAGGTTAATTAAAGAATAAAATACGCTCTATGTGCGTTTTTCTATGAAAGATCGCTCGAAAGTGCATAGGCTGAATTTTGAGTCGTGAGCTGTCACGGTGAAAGTTTTGGGCGATAAAATTTCAAATAACAAACGCGTCAAATCCAGAGGGTGTTTTGAATCAATCATCGCTTGGTCATTTTAATCCTGTACAGTGTCTAAAAATGTGAATATCTATCTCCCGGGGGTCTCTCTATTCGCTGATGTAGAGCACGTTAGAATAAGATGGTTGCCAAGTCAACTGGCTCACGCTAACTTTGGTTCGAGCCATTGATCACATTGATCACAACACAAATCCTATGGCATATCATAATTCGGAACAGGAGCATCTACTTGAACCAGTAACCAATGGATACTAACGTGCACTACAGCAGCGAATACTTGTTAGTACACGATGCATTTGCATTTCGTACGGCACTTTTTACAGTAAGTACTCGGACTAAGCTATAGACCCTAAATTACTATAATTGAATATGTTTCAAAAGCAAAGATTAAAGACGGCTTTGCACACAGGACTTTTCTTGTACAGGTGTTTAGGCCTCGTACATCCCGTCTCTTGGCAGCCACAACTGATATCCGTAGCTAGTGTTATTTCAAGCTTTAAAAACTTCTTCGAAAAAGAATAGTTGGAAAGGAATCCTACCTTGCTACATAACGTAATGCAGAGAATGGAAACTGCTACAGGATTAACCAGAAAAACGTTGTACAGACTTCTTAAATTAAAACGGATTGACAGAAGATACCCTGCAAAAAAACTAAATATTGACTATTTTGACAGGAAAGCAATCAATCAATCAATCAATCATAAAGATCAGAGAAACTAAAACACCTTCACAAATCATAATTTTATCTCGACGAAACATCGATACCCTGGAAAATGTTGGATAGACAAATGATGGAAATGGAGGGTTCCCAACACCACTGGGGAAAGGGCAGCAGTAATTCTGCATGCTGGAAGTGTTGATGGATTTGTTCCCGGAGCCAAACTCAGCTTTGTCGCCAAAACGCATCAGGGGATTATCATAACGAGGTGAAAGCTAAACATTTCCAAGAATGAATGGAAACACAAATATTTCCAAACATACCCATAGAGTCCATTATGATATTGGATAATGCAAGGTAACATAGCGTCAAAGCTGAGAAATTTCCGCCATTCAATAGCCAAAAACGTGCATGCAAATAACTGTAATAAAAAGTCATTTTAAGTCTTGTGAGTCACAGCTAAAACGACGTTTTTTTTTAACGAACATTTATAACAGTGCACTGTGACATGAATCCTGAAGAGCTGATATGGACCAACAAGAAGAGTTACGTTTCTAGGAACAATACAAATATTCAGTATGGTAGCGATCTTTTTTCTGTTGCCACTTTACTTTCATTGCGCTTTGTATCCAGTGGAAAAGGCGCTTTATAAATGATGTTGTTATGTTGTTATGTTAAGAAATCATTTGATGAGGCCGTGGAATAAATTACAGCTTCTGACTGGACAAATGCATCCTTAATGTGGAGAGCTCTTATTTGGATAAAGAGAACATCTGTGACATTGAAATTGAACAACTTTTGCTGACAGCCAAGGCGAATCGGACGCAAGTGCAGATTAATGAGGGGTAAGTTGTTATTTAGAACATATTTTACGGCACCAAAATGTAAACTTAAATGCAACAATTTTTACAATAAAATAACTAACTGAATAGATAATTGTATTAGTTTTAATATGATACCAAATTTTACAAAACTCCATTACTGTTTACTCTCTTTATGGTGTATAAAAAACCACACCAGAAATAAATGGTGAAAAAAAAACCATATAGGGTGAAGTTACTTTAACATGGCGTAACTAAAAAAAAGCGAAGTCAATAATCAATCTTCTGGATGTTATTGACGTATATATCCCTTACGTCCCTAGAGCAAAATGACTAGCAACCTGGCGAACACCGCAAAAAAAGGAGGTAGCGGTATTTGTGTTGTTAGATCTAGGATCACTTTCCCGTAAACATAAGGCAGGGGTCTGCCTCGTAATTTTTGAAATGTGGCAACAAATTACATTTAGATGCTAATTAGTGGAAAATATGGAGAAGGAATATTGCAGTCTATTGTCAATCTATGCAATATTGGCAGATTATTGATGAACATTTTGGGAAAGTTATAAAAAATTATTAATCTTTGTTTTTTTTTTTGCACAGTCATGACAGTGCAATGAAACTTTCCAGAAAAATAGCAAGTATGGCTATCACTGAATAGAAAAGTTTATTTGTTTTAATAGAAGATACCAAACTTGATCAAATTGGGTTTAGTTTGTGACCTCTAGTGCTAAAAGTAGCGATTTTAGTTCAGAACATGCAAATTTCGAGATCATAGACCTCTGACGTAACGATCCACCACTCACTGAGCTTCCCGCTGAGCTTAAGACTTTGTGCTTTGGATCTCCCAAATGATGTCCTATACAGATATCATAACAAGATACTTGGTAAATTCGGATAAATAGACGTCTCTATTTCTGATGGGAAAAATCCGTATTCTCACAAATATCTCTCACTTCAGTCAAGCTCTGAGGAAACATCTTCAACAGCTACTGCAAAGAGACGACGGCATCGCTCTGCTCCACTCCGTCAACAGTATCCCACGTTGAGTTCTTGTGATTAACTTGGAGTGTTTGTAGATTGCCCCGAGGATACTAATACAGTTCAGATAGATGCCCAACTCTTATTGAAAACACCTCTATTCTCTAATATAAATGCCTTGGGCTAAAACATAAAGATGAAGAACTAAGAAGCAAAAAAATGCACATACACGCGCGCTGTTTAAATCACCTCTCTGCCATCCGAGAGAAGGTGCAACAAGCCATTGATGATGCACTGGCAAATGGTAGCAAGTAAGTGAAACCTCCAAAGATTGAGGCATTTCAGAAGAAAAAGAAGTACCAAGCCAACAATAGCAAAGGAAACCCCTCTGATGAAGTATCAATTCTAAAGAGATCGATAAAAATTAATGCTTCAAGTGAGACAGTTGATATATACTTAAACCCTAATTGGGAACTATGAATGCTGTGACACTACTCGGAGCATATTTGTTAAGGATGATGGGGGAAACAAAGCAAATTGGATCCCCGCTATCTTAGCAGAAACTTGTGTCACCGTGTCATAAGAGTTGCCTCCATTTGAGAAGAAAACGGCATTGGCTGTTGATGTCATTGCATTTATCCAAAACCATCCATTTATGGGAAGTGAAACATTCAATAACTACCAACAGCGTCTTATAACAAGCTAAGTTAGGGAGATGCCACACGGATGCACAGATGTTCATGTTGCTGGTGGCCGATATGATCATGTGCACAGCACCTAGAAAAATTTGAGAGTGAAAACGAGGTCTGGAGGAGGTGATGCAAGCTATGAAGGCAGGGATAACCTTTCAACACTAGCTTTCAAAAAGGTTTTCATCACTTGGAGACAACAAGGACAGGCTACAAGCCTTACCTCTGTGAATAATGGTTTAAAATGTTTCGCGGGCAAAAAATGGGACCAAACAAATCTTATATCTCTATGGGAGGGTTTGCATTGGAAAGGAAGGCAGTCCGCAAAGAGAAAGACAGAAGTTGAAAATGTACCAGAACTTTCAGGATTACGAAAGCCGGCTGACACTCGTGTATAATGATGCTTTGTTCTATAGCATTGATTATTCTAAATGCCAAGAAGCGAGTTGTGGTATTATGCCCAAGATACAGATTTATGGTACTGCTTGTGTACCTTCAGTTGTGTGAATTGTATTATGGAATTTTGGTTGCGGCCTTAATCAGATGAACGTATACCAGCGCACACGATTGTCAGAATAATGGCCTAGATGATGCCCTAACGCTACAGCCAACCCTATATGCCATCTCTGGAATGGATGATGTGCGTTTCTTGCACAACCTTGCAAAAAGGAACGAATGAAAATTGATTGCACTAGTTTAGTCGAGTTTGGAGAACGCCAACACAATGCTTCAAACGATATGGAAAACATATAGTCGGGTCCACAGTCACCGCGCAAAAGGGAAATGGTGTTCACTCTCTGTTTGATAGTGTTTCTCGACTGTGATTTTTTCCGATGAACACGAGGTACGGAGATTTTTTAAAAAGTGTGCCACAAAGTGGTCCCCGGGGGACCCGGGGTGGGGTAGGTAAAAAGTTAACTTTGTTACATTTACCAATTTTGGTGTTTTTGGTGTCCATCTCTAGGTTAGGGCATGACAAAGTGATCCAAATAGCTGCCTTATGCCCAAAATCCGAAATGGCTGCCCATAGTGAGTTTTGGAGGATTAGGTGCATATTGGCCCCATGTGAGCATTTTATTGGGCATCCGAGGTGGTTAAGGTCATTCCAAAATCCAAAATGGCTGCAATATGTCAAAATATTTCCAAATTCCAAAATGCGTGCGGTATGTCAAAAATTCAAACTTTCCCGAAAAGATAATTTCTTCAACATTTGGTATCATATGAAACATTTTTGCATGTCTTGGGGTGAATATGTATTATGTATTTTGCAACTCAAGCTGGTTTATAAGTTGAACATTCAAAATGTCTGCCATTTGTTTAACATTTCAAATTGCGTTTTTTTTTCAAAATAGCTGCCCAAAAAGGGAGTTTTGGGAGTATTAGGTGCATATATTGACCGATTGGAGCAATTTGGTTTCTTTTTATTAATTGTTTGGCATCATTAGGTGGTTTATTAAGGCAAATTCCAAAATCCAAAATGGCTGCCATATATCAAAATATTCCAAAGCCAAACTAGCTGCTGTATGTCAAAAAATCAAACTTACTCAAAATAGTATTTTTTCATCTCTTGGGATATATTGATACATTCTTACATTTCTTGGGGGTGAGTTATTTGTTGTATCTGGCAAACTCAGGTGGTCGATAAAATTACCACATTCAATATGGCTTTGTTTTTCTTCTTCACATGTAAACTCTATCAGTTGCAGGATATTTGAACATATTATCAGAGTAAAATATGCATCATTTAGTTAAAAACAAATTTTGACAGACCGGTTTAACACGTTTAGATCGAAGCATTACTGGAATCACAACTTCATTTTAACAACCAATGACATT
>JAMKCH010053039.1:0-51614 GCA_023653785.1 Ophioderma brevispina
AAAAGTATGTAGATAATTACCAATCACTCCGAAAAAAAAATTAATATCAATTGAATAGATGCAAAATGAGTGGAATTTGGATATGCTTCTTCACAATGTAATAAATCCGTTCCTCCACTCAATGATGGCGATCTTGTAAACATGGTTACGTGGACGCGCTCGTGCAACACGAGCACGACGTAAACCCCTTACGAGCTCGGAGACACATAGTTTTTCCTCACGAGGATGACTCAATGGTTTATTTTTCGTGAGAGCTAAAAAAACATAGTACTAGCGAAGGCAAATGTTCGAAATTAAATACGTCATCGCCGATGGATTAGACGGTGATAAGGTATACAACGCCAATCCCCGGCAAATTTGCAATTATAATCCACGGACTCTTTTCCGGTAGACACCCCCGGAAAGGGATCAGGGTATCCTGCTACTCGGTAGTACCTTCAAATTGACTTTGGAGGCCAAAATTCCCCGCGTCCTTGGGACTCTGCTCTTTTCAAGCGAAACCGATGAAACTAGCACACCTTCCATAAGGACTCGGTGGTAAAATTCGTCAAAAATCCACGGACATCACTATTTTTAACGACCAGATGGGGTGATGACTCGATTAAATATTCGATAACGAACACCGTTGGACATATGGGTTCTAATCCCATTCCTACAATTTGGATACTCCAAGCTAAATCATATAGCGTTTGAGTATAACGGAAGCAAACTTGATGTGGATAAACGGTGATCAAAAAGAATGCACAGCTGAAGAATTATATCCACTAAGTACCATTCTGATCGTTGTCAAAGAACTAGGAATTTTCAGTTTTTACATGCGCAATTTGTCTAAAAAAATATCCAGCATTTCATAGATTTCACGTAGAGAAATTATACCTGACGACGAATGCTTATCTAATAAATAAAAGATGAAGAACCAAGCGCACCGCAATTTATCCGCCTAAATTCCAGAAGCGATCGAGGATCAGCGTACATTTCGACTCAAACAATCTCTGAAATCAGGATTTTTGGAAGGTGAGTCGATCAGAGAGATAAGTTAAGGAGAAAATACAAGACCGTTTGGAATGTATTCATAATCTCGCTCAAGTTTCAGGACTCATCGCAGTCAGCACAGAGCTGGTGTCAGTCGGAACATTGGCAAGTGGACCTATGAGCTGTAGTATCGATTCCTCTCGGAGGTATGGCGATTGTAGGTGGAATGATAAGCGCAGCCAGCGTGTCTCTCGGAAAAGCGACTACGAAAAAGGTAGAAAAACACTAGAGCATCAAAGAACCCTGATCGAGTCTTAATACCGTAAAAGATCTAGTGTCCAATGCGCTGCAGGATGGAATTATTAGCAATGAAGATTTTCATCACATTTTAAGAAGAAGTATAAATTAAGAAATCACAAGGCTGAACAACAACAGGACTAGACCCGATAATCTCATCGAAACCGATGACCGCGAAAGGGCAGCGAGAAATCGAGAGGAATAGCTGAGCCGAACGTGCCCGCGATTCAGCTGGAAAAAAACAAGCATTAGGAGGACATTCTCTCGAGGTAGGTCAATATAGCAGAGACAAATATTGAAAGAAAAATTTGAAATTTAAATTTGTCTTGTTACAATGAAACAAATTAAATAAAAGGGTGAAAAAAAATAGAAGCAAAAATCGAAAAACTAGAAGCAAAAATCACAGATTTGCAAGTGCAAATCTGGCGAAGGAAAACTGATAAAAGAAATGAAGAGCTAGTTGTATTTAAGTTGGATGACAACTAGAGATAATGAATTTTAAGACCCCTATTAGTCGCTGTGATTGCATATTGCAATCTATAAACTAATGAGACAATAAAAAAATCCTCTTAAATAGAGAGGATTATTTTTTTTCGACCACTTTCGCTTTGCGCGCGTGATTGTTATCTTTCTAGAGCCTCTGTCATTCTTCTAGCCTTGACACGAATTCTTTTCTGGTGTGTCGAAAGATACGCAGCGTGTTAATCCAAAATGTCGTGATTCAGTTATCAAGGAGTTATTCTAAAAAATACATGGATTGAAAAACAGCAAAAATTTATTACTCACCAAAAGGATACTGGAAAGGAGTTTACGCTATTGACAAGCTGTAGCGAAAGGAAGGAAAGCTAAGGTGAGTAAAGCACCAACCCAAGCAGCTAGAATTTTTTGCAAACGCAGCTTTGTGGAGATTTAGGTGCAGCAGCCCCAAAATATATCCAAGAGCCAAATTTGATGTGAGGTTTCAAAACCAAAATCATCAGGCAGATTATTGTTTCTCCTCATGATCGAGCCTGGAAAAGGAGTAAGTCTGAAGCTCTATAAATATGCTCTAAATGTGGGGGATGTAGCTAGCAGCTATAAAGAGGCAGGAGCCTCTTATTCACGCACCAAGAGCTCGGAGGAAAGTTGCAAAAGTTCGAGAGAAAATTTACGCTAGAAAGGACTGCCATGGCCAAATTTGCTTCAAGTGGATTCCCTGGACGAAGAATCATGGGATGAGGTATCAAATGAATGAAAAAGCATATGTTAAACCTTAATAGAGGTGAGCAGGCAACATCGACAAGGCCTATGTTAAAGCTTCAATGAAACACTAGCGGAAAAGGCATTGGACTATCAGACTGCACAAGAAATTTGTTTGGACGCTAGAGGTGCTGAAAAGAATGTGGAGATTAGAGAGTGGGTTTGAGGACTGCCAGACGTGATTGCAGCTAAAATGATGAAAAAAAACTAGCTGATTGGAATGAAAACTAGCGAGGCAATCAAGAAAAGAATGTCGGAAGTGAAAAATTTCAGACTCCGCCCACAAATGGAGAAGAAAAACAGACACTTCCAAGCGACGCTAAACGTAAAACTAAGGTTACTTATATGAAGCGGGAGAATCTGAAGGAGATTCAAGAGGGCGAGCAACAGACGCTATATGCAGTACGCAAACTATTGTAATCGATAGTGTTGGTTAGAAAACAGGAGATCCATTGTGTATTATCTGAGTGAAGGTGCACTAAAGAGAGCATTTGTAAGACAAGAATGAGCGTTGTTCCCAAGGGGACTGTCAAACCTCCAAAAAATTGAAGTCTAAAAAAAAAAAAATCCCGGCTGAATTTTTATCAGTCGGGATTTTTTAGTTTTTGGTTTTATCAAAATGAAATCATAGTACTTGTGTCATTATTTTGCTTTTCGCATACCTTAGGTGTAGTAGAAGAGGGGGTTTTCGTGGTTTCTAGTGTTTGTGTTTAGAAGAGGATGTTGCCCAAACTTTTTCACCTCCATGAAGGGATAGCAGATCTCATTTTTGGTTTCATATTTTCGGAGTCGGTGATTCTGTAAACTTCATTTCTCAAGATCTTCCCATTTAGGAGTTTCTTGGAATTCTGATTTTGCTCTTCTAGAGGATTAAATTCTTCGGGGGAGAGTTTAAATTTTTGACCCAATCTTTTATCTTTTTTTATTATATTATAGATTTTTATTAAATCAATTTTTTGAATAAATGCCACAGGTGCACGCGGTTGATTAAATTTGATGGATTTGTACAGGATTGACACTGGATGTATGCATTGATGTAGACTGTAGAGGATTCTAGTGGTTTTACGTGGATGGTTGCGGGATTACAGGAATTTCTGTATTTTGTGCCGATTTGAGCCAAAATGCTTCTTAAAATAAAAAATATTTTGGGGGTGGTATGAATGTACAGATGCCACGCTGTTGATTAACTGTTTATTGTTATAAATCAATTTTTTTGATAAGAATGCACAGGTGCACGCTGTTTGATAAATTTGATGGATTGTACAGGGATGTGTCTGGAGGATTTGGAAGGTTGGTTAAGTGGATGCCGTGGGGTGATGTGATTGATATAGGGTGTAGGAGGGTTTCTGTGGGGTTGCCGTGGTGGTAGGGGGTGTAGGGGGATTGCTGTGGGGTTATGTGAGGAAAAAGTACAGAAACCCGACAGAAAAGTTGGGGGTGTAAATAAGTACAGAAATATGACAGTGAAGCCGAATGCCTCATGTACATCTACTTATAATAAGGAGTAGGTAGCCGGCCTGCTAGGTCGTTGTTAACTGAATGAACATCTCCGCGTGACAAATGTGTGAAAGAAAAAAAAAGTTGGTTCAGGAAGCACCATACAATCAGCATGTTTTAGACTTCTTTTAAACTTGTAGGAAAAAAATACCTGCCAAAGTGGTATGGGAACAAAAATTCAGTAAGAGGACATAATGTACTGTGTGTATTTTTTGCTGAATTAATATGTATGAATCCATAAAATATCTGTTTTTCTATGATTTTGACGAAACACTTGTTGGGAGGCTTTAGGGTATACATCATTCCCGAGTCAATTTTGCTAAAAATGCTTGCTTCTAGTATCAAACGGCTAGCTAGACGGATTTATCTTAAATTTATAGTCATATGTTTTTGGTGAGAGGCTCCATGGGAGAAACTATCATATGCAAAAAAACAGACCATGATAGCTTCCCCACTTGGATAACAACAATATTGTTTTTAAACTTCTTTTCAGATTAAGCAAATTCTTGCCAGATGGAACAAATCAGAAAAACAACGACCACATAGAACTATTTAAGAGATGGAAAGACATCTTGGATAACAATGAAGTCGTAGTAGTGATACCTGAGGGCCAACAATAACAGTGTATGAGAGATTGTATGGGAAGTTCGGATGCCTGTCATTGGGAGGACAGTCAGTAACGGAATGTCAAGGCGTGTGAAAGCTATATAGGTAAGATAACACAGCTGTTGATAAGTCGTATTTTATGACAAAGAGGACTAAAACAAAAAAAATATCTATGTGGCCACACTTTTGACAAATAATATTGGATGTTATTACTTTACCAATCCTGTGTAAATTTGACAAAATTTATTGCGGGCAAGTATGATTTTTTCATAAAAAAAGATAGTGTTATACGTCTTCTATGGGAATAGGCATATAGAGGGTGCTATACCCTACAAATAGCCTTGTAGGCCTATATGGCAAGATTCCCGTAATGGATTTGTCTGATTTTTGTCAGAGGTTATAGCTTTGCATGTCCCTATTTGTATCAGTTGTTAAAACGTTTAAAATAAAAAATTTAAATTGCTTTAATATAAAAGAGACATTTTGCACGGGGTCAAAAAGCTGTTATAAAAGGGTTATGTGAACCTTATTTTTAAGAGTGTGATAAGATAATAGTGAGATGTATTCTGTAATTGCCCAGAGTTATAAGATTAGAGCAAGATGAGAGGAATGTGAATGTGAATAAGTGTGATAAGATTATGTTAACATGGAAGGATCACATATGATCTGGATGTCAACGAATGTGGAAAGATTATCGATGGGATCAAATGTTTTTTATATAATCGGCCTTTTTTAAAGTGATTTGCTTTTCTTAGAAATGGGACATGATCCTAAAAGAAAATGAAGAATGTAGAATTGGTGATCTGTGAGGTTGGACCACTTAACCACATGTCACGTATATCCCAAAGTAGTTCACCAATATCCTTGACTATGTAGTCGTGAAAACAAAATTCCAAGAAATTCTACTTCTGAATATATTCTGTCAACAATTGCTGTCTCGATGTGACAGATCTAGTGTTGGAAGTGTGTACACGGTTTAATGTGTACGGAAAGGAAAGACGACTGCACGATTAGAATTTCAACTACATGTTTTTACGCTTGAGCATAAACTTAATTTCCAGTATTAGTTTAATACTGAGGGTCACATAAAAAATATGGGTTCACAGTAATACATTGCAGTTCTGCTGGCTCAAATAATTTTCGACTTTTATTGAGACATGGATCCTGTGGTTTGTCGAGTTCTTGTAGCTTCGGTTTAATTACATGTGGCTGTATTACAAACGAGGGAACTACAAAAAATAAATCATGGCTGGCACCCATGCCTGCGTGTGCTGTTTCCTTGAGCATTTGGTCATATTTAACTATAATCCGGATTAAAAACATAAGGGATGTAATTCTAAAAACATGTTTGTTTTTTGGGATGAATATCAGACTGATAGTGAATTCAGCCAGGAAATTGATTAAGGCCCCCCCCCTAAAAAAGTTTGTCTCATAAGATGTGAAAGATGCAAATACAAATTAAATTGGTTCTTCCTACTCTAGACAGCGCACAAATAACGGTTTAATGATATTACAAGAGGAAGAAATAAATATCAATTGAGAAAGAATAGGGATAACACACCTTTAGTTTATGTCATAGTTTGATTTATTATAGCTTTATTATTTCATAGCTTTTTGGAGAACTGGCTGCCATTATTACCTAAATGGGTACTTCAAAATATCCTAGATCAGCTGGTATTTCCTAACCTACAGCTATCAGTTGAGGAGTGGAAACCCCCTGACGGATGTTGTCCCTGTTCACTCCTGGTTACATCCATGGTTACCACTTATGGGTACGGCTTTTTTCTAAGTGTATTTTTGTTCTTTGGTGAAGGCAAAGGTTGGGCATTCTGGTAGTTATTTTTATAGTGTACAAATTGACATCACAAACATCTACATCTAATACATACTCAGCAAAGCGGCCAAAGAAGTATAGTTTTAGAATGGATGCAACGGTTTTAGAAACAAATCAAAACAACATAAAAAATATTACAACACATTGTGGCTATCAGAAGAACAGAGTTTTGAAATTTCTAATTATGAACATCGTACAACGATTGAGGTAGAGAGTTCCAGTCATTTACAGTATTGGAAAGAAACTGTTCTTATAGATATTGGTTTTTAGGACACGTGTGGTGTTCCAGTTTGATTAGGTTTGTGTTTTTCACGTCTCCTTCAAATTTTATTAAACCAGGCTGGGGGGTTTCAGGTGCAATAGGGGTTCCTTCATCAAGGCTCATGTGTGGATAAGTCAAGGGCATGGACGCAAGGTCAAGGTTCAGTTGCGGTCATGTTCCAGACTGCCATCTTGCCAGGGGATGACGCAAGTTTAATTGCAGTATGTTTAACTTGTGTTTTTTTCAATTTTGTTTCAATTAACAAAAATGTGTATGGAAAAGATTGGAATCATTATTATGGACAAATTGGTTCACGATCATATCCCCCTTTTGTCATGACTTAGCATTCCATCCATAAAATTCCAGGTTTTACTCTCTGGTACCTTATAGTATGGCTCTGCATCTTTTTTTCAAGAGGGGACACATTTGCAGCACAAGGACCATGACATGCACTTTTTACACTAGGCCTTATTTTTTTTGGGAAAAAGTCATCACCACATACGTCAAACAGTTTTCTTTCTAAACCTGTTGGATTGGTTTTTTGCTAAGATAATGAGCAATCATTACATGTTGATTGAAACATTCTTACGATCTTATGACTGTCACCTTACACAAATGTGCAATGGCAATTTGACTTGTTTGCCTAGTGTCCGTCCAACCCGCATATAAATAGAGAAGAACTCAACAGTTAGTGTGCACAGTATGACAATATGTGTATCTATCAAATATATTACAATTTTTTCTAGACGTGTCTTTCTTCTTTTCTTACAAGGCTAAAGAGAATCAATTATTACAAAGCGAAATTAGCTTTGGGGGATACTCCTTTTGTGATTGTACATTCATACTTCAAGTATAATACTTGGAGGTTCTGAATGGATTCTGTTACACGCATGAACGTTTTAATCCATATCAATTTGTTTTCCAAAACAATTTCCAAAAATAAGTTTTAGAATCTCCAAAAATATACTGATATGTTTGACAACATCTAATAAGATAATGACCTAATAAGTATGTTTCCAAAAGTTGGAGGTTCAAACCGTGTTTACAGTATGACCGACTTCCAATTTTTTAAATGCTTAAACTTTGTTTAAACTCTTATGAAAAAGTTTTTATATTTCACGTACCTGTTGACTGTTGTAGAAAAATTATTCACTATTAATAATTACCATATATCAATGGAATTTTAGTTGGTCTCTTAATTGGTAACTTTACAGTCTTTGTGTACTCCAGTACGTCATTCATACAGTTTCTCAATGTTCTAGATGATATGCATGAAGCTCTTTACTCAAAGTTTCTTTGCTGTTATAAGTACGGCTATATATTCCTCCGCTTCAGGTGGCCCCCACATTCCACGCATTGGTACACGGAGTAAGGTAGTAGTGTTTGAAGTTCCCAAAACAGCTCAAAACCAGGATGTAAATGAAGTAGTAATCTAGGTGGCACTGTGTTGAACAAAATAAAGATATTGAATCAGTCCAAATAAGATTGGTCCATCACATGTGCAACATGAATTGGTTAAACAATCTTAATTTCAAGTTATTTCTATACAAAAAAATGTTTTTGGGCTCAAAACCTTGCAATTGTTCTGAACTTCAGAACCTGTACAAATTCATTTTTAAATAATGTTCATAACTGGATAATTCAAACTAATAACCCACACTTCAGATTTAAGATGATTATTTCTTACAAATTTCTTACTCATCTCTGTTTAACACAACCTGATAAATGTTAAATTTAAATTAATCAATGCACGAAATTTTCATAATGATAACCCTATTTACCAGCTCCACCATAATTTAGCATGGTTTTATTCCCAATATTTCTTTAATTTACAAGTGAAGAATTGCCACTTTAACAAAACATATAACAATTCTGAAAGAAACCCCTTTAAGAAATCTGGAAAATTCTGAAAGAAATCCCTTACAGCCCTGAAAGCTGACCATGCATTGTACACTTGCAGTAATTTAATATGATATTTTACTTACAATTTCACTGCCATATTCTTAGGCTGCTGCAAACAACGAGGCTCCACAGTGCAGTGAGTCTACTGGATGGCCTCCATCCTTGACTTGTGCCGCTGACTTCATCCAGAATAAGCTAAATTTCTGGATGTCCAAATAAAAGCTTCAATCACATTCGCCTAGATAATTTATACATATTACTGGCCCAGGCTTATACAGGCAATTTTTTTATATTGCAAACCTTATTGCAACCTGCGCCCCATGGATTGAAATACCAAAATTTGCTCGTCCCACAACTAAGTGATGGCCGCTCAATCCAATGATGTTCAAGCGGAAGTGATCTACAAATCTGCTACGCCAATTCCTCATGCCTGGCTGGCATAAGATTTTTGCATCATCACTGCACAAACAACAGAAAACCACATGGTTTAACACTCTTTGTCATCTTTCCTCTTAAATGCACTGGTTTAAACATGTGTAGCTCACCTGGGCAGCTCAATCACCCAAGCATGCAGAACCATCAAAACAGGGAAGAGTTAACTGTGCTTGTAAATGGAACAAAGACTTCATCATCCATTTGTTTCACTAGAGGGAAATGACCTAGATTTCCACTACTGGTATATACATCTAGGGTGACAAAATACATAGAGTGAACACAATATTCTCTGGCCCTATTCTGAATGTATATCTCAAATAAATATCTGATCTCATGTGACAATGACCCTGGCAGGTGAGACCTCAAGATCTGCATTGTCGACCATCGAGACCTATTTATTCCTTCATCTGCCCACATCTGGAATGCCCTTCCTTGGCACCTTCCAGTAGGTATTCATTGGGCCAGCGTTCAAAAGAGGTTAACACTGTCTTGGCACCAACCCATCAGTTGAATTTCTATCAGATGTTAGTTTTTCTGCGTTAATGCCCTGATAGGTCTTTTAACCATTAAAAATTGTTACAAAATCTTGATCACTACTGTTTGATTCTTTTCTGTCCATTTTTCAGTTGAAAAAATATCAGAATTCTTACACTTATTTTTTCATTTATAATCTATTGCAGGCAACAAATATTTTGACTTTTTTGGGTGAATCCCTGATGTGTCCTTAATATTTGAAGAACATCTTTGATTGAAATGAAATGTTTTTACAGGTTGTCTGCATACAAAAATAACCACCATAGGCCCCATTAGTGCCTACCACATATTATTGTTTTGTTATTTTTATTTCAGGTGAGAATTGGAGCCCATCTAATGCACCATCAGACAGAAACTCGCCCATTCCCTAGTCAACTGGCATCCTAGTGACAGGCTCTGCCAAGACAATACTAATGCCATGGAAACGAGTGTTCTCACAGGGAACCATGGAGGCCTTTGTTATTCGTAAACATTGTACAAACTGGCAATTTGTCTACAAGAATTTGTTATCAACCCCTACCAGCAACACTTGGGTAAGATTCAATTTCTTTTAAATACCGTGAACAACACAGCATTGTGTTTTTGTGAAGAATAGATTAGATAAATAGATGAGGATAGAAAATGAATGTAAAAATTCTACCAGTTTACAATCCAAGTAATTTTTAAGGTACTTAAGGTTGGCCATAAACTTAATCGATAAAATGTGTCTATTACAAAGAATACCTAGACTCGTACTCATTGATATTTTAAAAAATACAAAGGTCACAGACAGGTCAAACAGGGAAAGTCAGGGAGGAATCAACTCTGGCGTGAGTTTTCTTGTGTATGCCAAATGTTTGTTGTTGAATAATTGACTCCAGAGTCATTTTATCCCCTGAATTGAAAAAGCAGAGTGGGGATGTGAATTGCGAGGGTGCGAATGGTCTGTATGTATGGGTGGGTATGTATGTATGTACTTGTGTGTGTGTGGTGTTCCATTTGGTTAGGGTGTTCGTTTTTTGGGTATTCCTTCGAAAAGTTAAGTCCGATGATTTTCAACCATTATAATGCTTGAGGTGTCGAGAAGCGATAAATCGGATACTACGCATGATAATGATAAAAATGGATGATTTGCGCCCAAATTTATTGGTCTCGCTATGAGTTTTAAAATATTGGGGCCGACTGCGTCTCGCCCAATATTTTTGCAACTCATAGCTCGACCAATAAATGTGGGCTTGAATCAATCCAATTTTATTACAGAATTGGGGTAAGGTGCAAGAGGGGGTTGCTTCTAACACTGGGGATGGTGTCAAAGGTCTGGACCAAGGTCAAAAGGGTCATATGAGGGTATGTTACAGACTGCCATCTTGCCAGGGGGGATGTCGTTAAGTTTATTTGCAGTATTTTATTATGAAATTAATCTGTTTCCCAATAAGGGCACTGATTTGGCTTTTCTTCCTTAAACCTTTAAGGTGAGGGCTAATATAATGCAAAAATATAAATTTTGACAAATCTTGAGGGTTTGAGTATTTTTTAAATGTGGCAGGTCTCTTTAAGTGTTTAGAGTTTCCAAAACAGTGTTCATTGTGCATGTTAAGTCATACCTCCATATTAGTGTCATTCATGTGAGAAACTGTAGCTGGTGAGACTAATGAAATGATTTACTATGATCAGTCAATTTGATTGCCTTATTCCCTCAGAAACCATGCCATTTGCTGGTAATGCATGGGAAGGCTTTTGTTCCCACCAAGACGGCCAATGTTATCACTATTTGAGAAGCACTCTCCCCCAAGTGGTGACAAGTATTGGTTCTTGGCATGAAATTAACAGACCCAAATGAGGAAGGAATGGCACTGAAGTGGTATAAAGGAGGAAAAGTCTAATGCCAGAGAGATTAATGAATGAAACCAATAGTCAAAGTAAGATAAGACATGCAGTGATTCACCCAAAAATATTCAAAATATTTGAATTGAAAATTTGCAGAAGAGGAAATAGAGAGAGAAAGAAGGAAAGAAACATAGTTATCATGAAGAACAAGTCGGTAGATTCACATAATTGTTGTGCAACTGAAAAACCGAGAGAAAAGGAAGAAAACATCAGATGCTCAAAGATAGGAATCGCCATTCAATTACTGGTTGTATTAAGTGTCCGGACGCACAGTAATGGTTAAAATGATGATTCTGTCCTGATTAGGTTTGTTTTTAGTAATAGCATCTGTTAGACCATAGGGCCAAGCAACCGTTAGGCTGCTATTTTGTGGTTCTACCGTTTAGGGCACTCGATAAAAATCTTTCACCAAAATAATTATAAAATTACTCTGATCACCAAAACTCCTTGTTCTCTCGATGCATACCGCGTGATTTTTTAAAAATTAATAAAAAACTCGATCTCAATTCGTACTAAATATTCTGTGGACTAGTAGTTATAATAACAGCGGTTTCGCGAAAGGTCCAAGCGAACCAGTAGTTCATTACGTCATGACCAGTCGGCAACCTCGTTCGCAGTGCAGCGAAAACCCTGACAACCAAAATGGCGGATGACGCCGGAACCGCTGTGTGCAAAAAAATCGTGACGAAAACCGTGTTTTTGTTAATTTTCCTCTGTCAGTGAAACCGAATTAAAGGATTTTTAGTGATAGATCGTGGAAAACGCATTGGAATATGCCAAAATTGGGACAGGATTAATTATGACGGCGAAAGGGCTAGCAATTGCACGGATTTTCCTCCAAAGCGGTACCACAGCCTGCTCCTCAGCCTCGTTGATAGCGTGACCAAACAAACCACCGAATGCAAAATTTCATGCAGATGCACCCAAATTCCGGATTAAGGTTAAGGACAAAGCAAGTAATGTAAGAAAAGGAAGACCATGTGAAATTCCAGAAGAGGGAAAAGCAAAGGTGGGGTATTTTGTGTTTTGTTTCTGATCTATCTATAGTGCCATTTTTCTAATCATGAAATCAGACTGACTGAGTCTGAGTGAGTGGCAGTCAGTCTAGTTACAATCGACAATGCATACATTAGTCATTTCATACCAGTTGAGACTGAGAGGCGAGCTAGGACTCACTCCTGTACTGTAGGCAAGAGTGTTGATGTTTATTAGGCTAAACTATCAGACTTAATATAATCAACTTAATATAAGGAATATGCCTTAGGGTTAGTTGAGATATCAAAGACAAAATGTTCAAGTGTATTTTATTTACTATAGTCTGAGTCTTATAGTTGGAGTAAATAATTCTTGCTAAGTTAGAGGTTACGCCCGCTTCCCACACCAAAATGGCGCACCACAGGGTTCACGTAGACGAGTTCGCGCCAACAAGCAACATGCGCGAAAGACATTGGCCAAAGAAATTGATTACTCAAAACTATTAAGAATAATTTAGTGTTCAGCCTTGGCTTGGAGGGCTTCCAAGGCAGCTAAATGTAATCACTGTCAATACCATGGTACATAGTATCTCATGTCCACCCAATCAACTTCGGCCATTGACTCCACTGTCAGAATCAAAACAACAAACTGAGATTTGTGCAACCAGGTCAAGGAAACCGGGGTCTATTCCTCAAACTTAAAATTAATGCCTCGATCACCAGTTTTCTGATGAGGATGAAAGTGGTGGTATCAATTTTCGGCAAAAAAGCCATACCAGCCACCATCCTAAACTGTTTTGGTTTCTTTTTTGTACTGTTATCGGATACCATGATTTAAATAACTTTTTAATTTTAATTTTAGGGGGAAATTGGATTTAAGATTCTTTTGTTTGGTTGATTTTAGGAGTTGTACATTAACATGCAAAAATTGGAGAAAGGGGCCCCCCTACCAACTGTTGAAACAAAGTTTCCCAAATTTTGTCACAATGAAGGCTCAATCTAATCCAACAATGCTTATGGAGATGGTACTTGCCGTCATACTTATAACTGCAAATAAGTGGGTTGATTTTGTTTTTTTAAAATTCTGTGTTATTTTTTAAATACATACCATGACCAACTACGTCACGTGTACTCTGATTGAATTGGGTGAGGCTATGTTATTTTTTAGACTACATAAATTCTTAAAAACATGCATCGAATTAAACCCACCATTACCCATCACAATAAAAATAAAAATAGATAAACAAAATAGTAGTATAAAACACCAGGAACTATGCACTATCAAAAAAATTCCCCAGCCCCTGGGTCCCGGGGAGGCCGGACTTGCACACGGAGTTTGTGTTTTGAAATGATATTGCCACGGCCATGTCCGGGCCACGTACCGGGCCCTGTGGGGCACATTTTTATGGGCAACCCCCGGCCAAGTCCCGAACCCTGCTAGCCAGGCAAAAGATGTTCAAAACCTGATTGTGCGATTCATTTTTGATGGTGCTTCATCTTGTGTATTGCCCGCTTGGTCGTAACCCGTATACTATGTTTATACATTTACGTCCCGGCATCCTAGGGTACCCAGGGGCCGGGGCATTTTTTGATAGGTGCATAAGTTCCTGTGTTTTTATGACATAATATTTTTTTGGAGAGGTTTTTGTGACACTTAGCGATTCCCTGGGTCACTAGTTACCCTGATGAATCATCGCTTGTAAGAATAAACTTGGTATTACCATATATGTTCCCTAATAACGCCACGGGGGGGGGGTGCATTTTTCAAAAGAGGGGGCGTTATTACAGTCAATAATGGAATTCAAAATTCCCGCAAACAACTCAACTGACACGTTTATAAAAGAGACTGGGTCCAGATGTCGTCTACATGAAATCCACGAACAACACTTTGTACTTTGAGAAAACATTGATGACAACAGCGATTATGATACCAATACGAGAGCCCTGGCCATTTAAATTCATGCGAATTTAGGTACGCTTCACTTCATTTTCTGTGAATTGTTTATCCAAAAATCGAAGGGGGGAGTGTAGTAGAGCAGGGGCGTTTATTAGGACCAACACGGTATGCCGTACAAGTCGAGAATTCATCAGGGTCGCGAATTGTCACAACCCCCTTGGAAGCCACCTTTTAAAATTAAATAAAAAAAATGATTTAAATTTTAAAAAAAATCAGATTTATATAAAAAATAAAAAAATAAAAAAAAAAAATCGGGATGGATGAGGAATGGGACCATAGTGGTCATAATAGGGCTCTCTACACGAGTCACCGGATTCGCATCAAGTGTTGCTTTTTGTGATCCAGACGTGAGACGTGCATTGGGCACCACCTTGATCCGCATTAATAATGGATCTGGTGCTAGGTCTGTAGGGAGTCCAAATATTAAAGCGCCACATCTGTATGTGTATGTGTGGTGTTTGTCTGGAAGGACCAGTGGGTGTATGGTTAAAACTAGGTGGGTGGGGTTACTTGGGGGGGTAAGATTACAGTTTGGATTTAGAGAATAAAGGTAGATTTTGGGAACCGTACTCTCTTTACGACGAATTGAACACCAAGGCGATCCATTATTTTAAGTGGAAGACCGAGGCCGGAGGCCGAGTTCTTACACGGAAAAAAAAATAATGGTGATGCCGGGTTCAATTCGTCGTTAAAGAGAGTACCGGTTCCCAAAATCATACCTTTATTCTCATTCTTAAACAGCTCTATCATTTAAGGTCATTTAACCCAATTTCGCGGAGCTTTACGACTTAACTAATTACAACAAGAAAGGAATGCCATCACCCAGTGAAAACAAATCGAAACAACCGCTGAACGCAACGATCATACGCAACGAGACGGCAAAGTTGTCAGCGCCGCGCGGCGAAAGTAGCAAAAAGCGGTAGACGAGGGAGCTTCAACCTAAAAATAACTTCAATACGCAGCAGGTATACCTGGGTTCAATTAAACGAATTGGAACCGGGCATCAGCCAATGAAAATGCTACATGTTCACAGGTGTTTAAGAATGGTTAGTGGACATGTGCCCCACAAGCCGGGAAAACTAATCGCAAAAAAGTTTTCAAACAAGAGTGCTTTAAAAAAGCACAAGTGATCACTAGGGGTCAGGGGAGGATCGTGTTTTAGAACACCACTAATTAGGCCGCAGCGTGATTTCGGCAAATCACGTTTTTCCGCAACCAAAAAATCAGTATTTTCCGTGCCAAATCCGCGCTGAAAAGTGCCGAATCGGCGTAAGTAATTATGCACCTAAAGGGTTCTGGTATCTAGACAACCATATCCTTGCTACATAAGTGTAATAAATAAAATCAATCGATCATGTGATGAAATATGGCAAATTTGTCGCCGATAATCTGTGATCCCAGATGATAATTCCCTAGCGACCTATTTAAATAATATCACGCACAGTGTAAACTCTTTCCGGGGACCACCTAGTATTCTTAATTCTGGTAAAATGGCATATGTAGCATTAGTTGGTAACATGTTCTGCCTTGTAAATGCATAAATAACGAAAATTGATGATTTAGTAGGGTCAGGTAAAATGGAAATCTGTAAAAAAATTCGCTGGTTTACATGTGAGCTTTATTAAAAATTCAAAATAAAGATAAACTAATTTTCACCCAAAAGCAGCTGATTTTACAGGCATACAGCAATATTTTTAAAAAAAATAATTAAAAATTGCCAAAACCATGAATGTTCAAACAAACAGTAACATCACCTTTTAATTAGATAATTTAGATGTTGCTGTAATAGATGCTGGAGAAAACATGGAAAGTGGACTGTTTATGTCACCCACATTTATTAACCCTAACCGTCCGAAAGTCAATGGAGCAATAAGTAAGTCTATTGATTGTAATGCACTTTGACAGTTCAAGAAGTATTTATTTTACCTGCAAGGCTTTCTTTGAACTCAGCCGCTTTCCCGTCCCAACACCCATTGCTTCCATGTGCCTTGCGGCCATTCCAGAGGAGATAGCAAAAAACCAATTGCCTTTGAGAAATCCATGACCATAACACAAAGTTACCGGTCGACATTATTGTATACCACCATACACTACCTTCCGAAGTCCTGTGGGGTTTCCTGTCGGCGTTCACTGTCGGAATTCACGTATGTTGAGCCCTCTTTCTGAACTTAGCAGATGTGTCAAGGTCAAAATTGGAAACCCAGAAGTCATTGGGGCTTTTTTTGAATTGACTTGGTTGCCACTTTCCAGCAAAGACGTTGAAAACCAATTGCTTTCAATTGCACTTGTGACATTTTCCCCGCAGGAGACTTATTGCTGCCTATTGCATGCGAGACTAAAAAGATGTTACAGCGGTTTCCTGCGGGGTAAGTAATTAAAAGGCTCCAAAGCAATGGAGGCAATTGATTGAATATAAAATTTTTCTCATTGCGATGGGACGTCAGGAGACATTATGCGTGCCTCTATTGACCCTCAGCGCTTTAGGGGGAAAAGTTTTTAGGGTTAATTAATTTACTCCGTGTTTACATGGAAAAACTTAGGTTCCCTGTATCAACTTGAAGATGAACATGCACACCAACACAAACCTTGTAATAACATGTAGATGTGATGCAGGTTGTTAGGCCAAAAAAAACAAGTTGTCTAGAAGAAAATGTGAAAAAATCGCAATGCGAAATCCTTTTTTTTGAAAAATGCTAATTGCGAAATGCAGGTTTTGTGTAATGAAATTTTGGCCCCAATTTTTCATTTTTTCCTGCGCTTTTCCAAAAAAAATTTTAAGTGAGTTAACCTAAAAAAAAATTATGCGGTCAAAAACGAATTTTAAAAACAAAAGGCGCGCGGGTCTTGAGGACAAAACTTTTTTTTTTCTTGGCCTTGTCACAGTCGAAAGACGATTCATTTTGGTTCCCTTTAAAATTATTGTAATTGGCGGAATTCCTGGTTTACATAATTCTTTTATACCAGGTGTTTGTTGTAGAATATCGGAGAGAATCCGAGAATCAATTCTCGCAAAAGATTCTGTAAACTGGATTGGTGTGAATCAATGTTGTTCTCGTAACACATTATAAACGCAGTAGGTAATAGTTGATTCTTGCCAAAATTGTTTTGGGGAAGCAAAGACTGATTCTCGCACAGAAGTACTTTGGGAAACTGTGCATGGTGGGAGGGAAAAACCAACATGGTGGAGAATGATAACCTCAAAGCGAAACACTAGCACCAGCAGGCTCCTTTTGGCGATTCTACTGAGGGAAACACGTCCCACCAGCAATGCACAGCAATTGGTGTCCTGAGGGGAAAAAGCCCACCAGCAAATTGCAGCAGTGTTTTTAAAACTTTTATTCCGGTGGGGCTGACCGCAAAATCAGCAACATTGTGTTACTTGATTGCTAGTTATGCGGGTGCGATATGTTAGGGTACAAGCAAGAAAATTATGAAAATTACATGGTTACTTTTTCGTTTTAAAATATTGACTATGAAGTGAAAAGGCCCTTTGAATAGCTCCTTGATTGGTTTGTTTTCTAAATGTAAAAAGAAATGCCAATTTTAAAAGGCATAGATAATGTATACAGATTGACCTTTATAAATAAGTGGTAATGTTTTTTTTTTTTTTGGGTGTCATTTTCCAGAGTCATCTGATGAGGAACCGGCACAGAAGATACAAAGAAAGGGACTAGTTCCAAGATCAGACATAAGTGCAGAACTCGCGCAGGATCATCCCATGGTCTTCTGAAATATTGCTCATATGCAGGAGCTAGTTAAGAGAGTAAAAGTTTATCACAATAGGCAAAAAAAAGGAACAAAAAGTGTAGAGCCCCTCAGGAAACTGTGGAACCTTGTAGATGGTGGCTCTACTTACCAAAACAAGCCAAAGCACGGAAAGATAGGTCATTTTGAGACACATTGAAGGCCAAGGACTGTGTGGCAACGAGTGTAAAAGACCATTCATCAGGTTATGAGACTACACGGCCCCTATTTTTGTTAACAACAAGGTGGAGGATGAGCGATGCTGCAGTGAGACGTTTCGCTATATCCTTTGAAAGTTTTGTGAGGAGGTTATGGAACCGCACATTATCCAGAATAAGTCTGGTATACGTTAAACAAAGTTGAAGAAGATGTTCGTGAAACTGTGAGGCGAGTGGAAAAAAAGCATAATGCAAATAGTACAAAACATTTACTCTCCAAGAGGGGAAACTACAGAAACAGGGTACCGCAGTTGAGTTTTGAGTCCAAAGAGACGAAACCAAAGTGAGATGGTGTAGTGGACAAACTTTCAAAGAAATTCTCCTAAAAGATGACAGGTTGCCGGTTCAACTGAACATCGGACAAGACACTGACACAGACACCACAGACTCCGAGGGTGATACTCGAATTTTTGACCAATTGAACTTCCTACAAATCAATTTATGGAACCAGCAACCCTACAAGAGCTATACCGAAGTGCAATGGACTTGAGGGAAGAAATAGTGTTCTTCACCGACAATGCGTGGCCCACCTAACATCTACCAACTCAACTTGGAGTTACAGCAGAGAGACTGTTCCAGTTAAAGTATTTAATCATAGCATGGATTGTGGTCTCTCTTTAGACGCCAGATGCAGTAAACTGTGTTAACGTGTTTCAGATGAGCAGCGGAGACGTATTCTGTCAATAGCTAAGGATTTAATTTACTTAGCATCAAGGCAGGAAAAGCCCAATGCCCTAAACAGACATCCTCGCAATGGCGCAGTGAGGCACTGACGGGTTCAGCACAATTAATTGGTCTTTTGAACGGTTGCGGCCATTCAACATCACAACCAACTGTACCGAACTGACACCGCTTTGGCGGAGGAGCGAGCATACAAACAGGGAGCCAAAGCTATTCCAGCGACTCCTAAAGCCAGGGCATCTCACAACTTTTGATATGGGACAATAACGATTTCGGGGAAGAAACCCTGTCGATCGAGTGGTACCAACTCACAATACGAATGGAATTGCCATAACAGGAGCCATCCACTGAGCCAGGCCCAACCCTAATCACCAGTAATGAACATGGAAGAAAGACGAGGAAAAGATCACTGAAGCTCCAGAGAAGAATTTGAGTTCCCTTCTTTGGAAAAAAGCAAGCAAATCCCAAAAAATATTGGAGTAGCATCACTCTGCAAAAGGCCCACCACAGTGCACCATCAGCTGCTGCCGGACCAACATCGATCATGGCTTACTTCTTTCACCAAATATCCGGTCAGTGGACAGTCGTCTCTTCATACCTGGTTGGGACAGGATACAACCAAAGGCTGTTAACAATGTTCCTAACAAGCTACCATAGGTCCCTTACTGGTTGTGGATGCCACCCCAACAGGAGTGAGGCACAGTGAACACATAGCACGGAGTATAGATGCAGCAAAACTCACTCCGTTAGATTCAGTGGGTGGTTGTGGTGGACAAGCAATATATGCAAGGCCCAAAACGATAAGATGGCAACACCTGGTTGAAAGAGAGGATAGTCTTGGACTGGGAGCCTTCCATACGGCTATAGACATTCCGTGCTTGCATTGGAAAGCGAGTAAGAATGATGGGCTCGAGGATATTCTATGACGCGGAAGTATGTGCACCGGGTCGGGATATAGCGTCATGAATGGAAGGCACTAAACAGGAGTTTGCGTTGCCATAAATTGATGGTGGAGACCCTCCACCGTTTTCTTTGCAGCATTCTTCCAGTCCCAAGTAGAAGAAGGATGCCATCCAAATACGTTGGAATTATTATAAAGCAGCACAGGCAGCCTTTCACCTTCAGGATCATACTGATACCACAGATAGGCGGAATTCCACTCTATGCGAACAGGGCATTCTCCGAGCTTGTTGAAGAGAAGAGGAAGGGCAAGTGCAACCTTTAGTATGGTGTTTCAGTTACATCGACATGGTGGGGGGGAGGGAAAACTCTTCTTCAATTCATCCGCAGCTCTAGAGAGGGCAAACTGGTCTTACATCTGTCATAAATAAGAGCAATGATGCAGGGATGTTCTTCTATGGACGCCACAATTACTCACGGTATCTGCCTGTATATTGGATGGAGATGCAGGATTTGCCCAATTCCCCTGCAATTTATGAGCAGTTTCAGAGGGGGCATTTTGCATAACAACAAAGCAGGCAGAATGTTATGGGATTTGCTGGCGTTCCATGCAATATGACTATGAACAGACAGTGAACAAAGATTCCAAGACACGTGGTGGCTGACGGGGTTTATACCGTCAATAAGGGAGCAGTCAGCAGGTGGACATCATTTCACCATGAACAAGCTTCATTACACCCAGTGTGAAGAGATGGCCAGGAAAAGGGCAGCGAGCATTAGTAGGAAAGATTTGACAGTGGGCCCGCATGACAACGGGATGAAGAGGATGTACAACGTATATGTGATACAATTTGGAAAACTTACTAACTCGTTTGAAGATACGGAGGATCCTCAGAAATTGTGCATCTGCCTCTGGCTTATAAGCCTCACCTGAGTGTCCGGGGACTTGCTCTTGCAGAAGAAAAGGGATATTCAGCATTCATCAGTAGTGTGAGGAAGGTGTGCAAAAAGATGACACGCCTCACAGGACCCATACCAAAGTCCAACTCAAACCTTCAGTAATTTGTCCAAGCCTGTTGTTGCCAGAGTTATGGGACAAAGGTATCATTCAACTGAATCAGATAGAGACCTTTTGCAAGACTTGTCCCATCATTGGAAAAGAAAGAAATATCACCTGCAGAACCTGATGACTTACTCTCTTGGACCGTTGCCTCTAACCGATTGCAAAATAATGATGCTGTCTATAAACAAACAAGGCAAACTCTTGCATATGTTGGAGGATTTTACAATGTTTCGAGTATGAAGAGTACCAAGGATCTGGTTAGAACCTCCTAAGGTGGTGTATGGGTATTTGAATGGTATGGCACTTCTTCAGGCAAATCACAAGGGCTTAACCACAAACTTTTGGTGAGTTTTGCGAAAAATATCCTGGACAATCATCAATATGGCCTTGCGAAGTCAGTCACAGTGTGGTCCCCTTTGTCACTGATACATATCCAGACATCAGTATAAAAAATCATATGCGGAAAAGGATAGCGGCCAGTGGATCTCAAAAAATCAAGATTTCCAGACCTGACCAAATCGACCTCAAGCAGTGGAAAAGTTTCTTGTAACACCACAACAAGCAAGCCTAGTTATATTCCTATTTGAAGAAGTGAAGAAATGCACAAGTTACCAACGCAAGAATTTGTATTATCATAGCTCATGATTAAGAATGTCACTCTATTTCCAACAGACATAAGTGGGACAGTTCTAGTCGAACAGTGGGTTCAGCATTTTGTGATCCAGAATAGGCCGACACCCGCATTCTCTTGCATCTGAGTATGTGGCTAACAACACTCACAGTTTTCCTGTTATCATCCTTAGCCCAGACACAGATGTGTTTGTCATTGGCTGTTGGTCTTACACGACAGGGAACAATCACCACTCTATTTCCACACGGGCAGAGACGACAAAGAACGCACAATAGATATTGGGGCGGTCCAATGTAGTCTGGGAGGATTTAATGACAGATGCCTATCATTGGCTTCCACAGCTTTACAGGCTGTTGACTCTGTTAGTTTCTTTTATGGCAAAGGAAAGCAAAGACACTAACTACTGCTGACGAACCCTTCTTTCATATATTTTCGCAGCGAGCCCTTCAAGAAACTGTAACATGTTATACTGTTTCCAGAAGAGATGCTTAGTGGTTTGAAGAATTTGTTGCCTACTATATGGACAGAAGGAAGTCAGTTCTGTGAAGAAGAGATATATCATGCTAAAGACTGCACGCGAGCGAAAACAATATGCCACCAAATCGTGACTCCCTAATTAACCACATTCCAAAGAGCTAACTTTCCAGGCTATCATATACAAGAAAACCTTCTAAATATCATGATCTACCACCCCTGAAGGCAATTGGTATGGGAGAGATTGTTTGACGGTACTTTGCATTGACTGGAGGACTTGGCTCCACTCCTTCGATAGCTTTGCATTTTGTAAATGCAGGGGTACAAGTCAGTAACCATCTCCATGCCTGATGATACGTCTGTGTTTCCGCTTGGACTCAATGCCCACTGACCTTGTAAATGTAGAAGTTGTGAAAATACTTCCTCCCTCTGAAGGAAGAATTAGAAATGATGAATTTTGAATGTGGATGAGGAGGTGAAAACAAGGAGATGAAACTCTGAGATTTTGAACTCAATTTCATTAATTACTGTATTTCTGATTTTTATTAAGATACTTTTAAAATGATTGTCCTTTCAATATGCACATTTAAAATTAAAGAGCAAATTCTGACTTCCCAAATTTATGTTCCATCATGCTTTAAATCTAAGTTGTTAGCATTTGGAAGTGTCAATCTGTCCAAAAACAAGTTTCACAGAGGGTGTTCTACCCATCCCATAAACATGGTCATTCTATGTGCCTGTACATACTGTCATGTCTGACTAAGGATAAAATGTGATCAGAAAAAGTGTGATCAGGATAAAATTCCTTCTAATAAAAGTACTAGCACTTTTGTGCTAAATTTGAGTTCAAATTCCAAAGTAAGGTTTTTTGTCTAAGAAATAAGATTTTTGTGGGATCACATGACACAGAGGTGCAATTTCCCAAAACTGGCCGGTCATTTTGGTTGAGGATTAACTCAATACACCCTTTGAATGTGTACAACATGTAGAATGCACATACATGTTATTGTACAAGTACATACATGATTGCCAACCCACAACAAATGCATAACTGACAAACTTATTTTGTGTGATTTTTGTAAATCATTGATCTTCAAGCTTCCATTGACAAATGCATTAAGTTTTTTTACCGTGTCTACCCATCAGTGGTAAATTAACTTTGATCTGAATATCAGTAGTGACACAGTACAGTTGTTTATGGTAGTACATGTAGCATAAGGATTTTTGTTTGGTTCGTTTTCATTTTTAAAACATGATTGTGGGAAAATGGAAGGTTTAAACAGGGCCATAGCTAGGGTGGGCGATGTTTGGCCCACCCAAATGTCCAAAAATTCAAAAAGGCCCACAAAAATGATTGCTGTGTGAGGAGCAAAGCGAGTTAGGAAAAAATAGGGGTTTGGGGCTTTTGTTTTTTGTGCCAAAAAAGGACTAGTGGGCAAACAGGTCCACTTTGCCAAAACCCCTCTATTGTGAAAAGGTCCACATTTTGGGAAGAAGAAGGAAAAAAAGGTCCACTTTGGAAAAATCCGCACCCCCCAGAAATAAAAATCCTGGCTACGGGCCTGGTTTTAAATATAAGGTACGAACCAACCACCCGGGGAGTGCGTGCGACACTGTCCAAGAACTAAATCAAGCTATAGTACATGTATACAATGTGAAATGTACATTTATCCAACACAGAGATTTTTTGACTTTGAATGTGTTTTACAGAGTACAATTTCAATGTGATTTTCTAATTCCTTATTTGGTTAGAAACAGGTCGTACACAGCTTTGGGGTTTGCGGGAAACCGAAAAAGTGGACCTTTTTGGTAAAGTTGAACCTAACCCCTTAAAGGTCCTTTTTTATTTTTGATCATCTCATCACCAAAAAGGGACTGTCCTTGTTAAATGTCTCCTAATTTTTTTTTTTATCAAAAATTCAGCAAAAAGTGGACCTTGTAACATGTAACCCCCCTTTTGGGAATGGGGGGGGGGGACCACACACCCCCTACATAAGTCTGGTTATAAATGACACCCTGTACACGTACATTACTGTAACAACTTGAACATGTAACATGTATACTGCATTGGTGAAACCACTTGTGTACTGTAGTAGTTTGTACAATGAAATTATGAAGTTACTTTTGTCCAACCTGTCTCCATGTTTTCAATGTAAATGAGGCATAATGCGAAACTGGGTGTCTTTGTTTTATGACCTGTTTAAATCGGTCAAATTAGTACATGTAGGTCTATTAATGTGAAATAATTAGTATGTTGTATTTGAATAGCACACTGCAAATACAGGTATACATGTATGGCTCATTGGGCACAATGTTTGTATTATTGCTTGATCATTATAAATCAGGCATGAAGGATTTCAGGCTTTTTGTTGCCAGATTTTCTGCAATTATATTCATTTTCAGTCCTTTTTACCACATTTTCCACAATTAATTGTCAAAAGTTGGCCCAGGATTCTCACCCCAATGGCCGGTATTCACAAAAGTGGGTTCACTTTTACCCAGGGATAAACATGGGTTTAACCCACGATCATGGTTAAATTCATGTTATTCTCTATGGGATATTTAACCCAGGGTTGAAATTAACACTGGGTTAAATGTTAACCTGCTTTTGTGATACCGCCAATAGAATTGTAAATTGGGATGTATGTTGAATTGAAGATCTAACAGCCATATCTGTTGTTTACAGGTGGTCGAAAACCTCATCCCCCTCATTTACTTACTACCTACTCTTCCTCCGTCAAAACTGAGTTTTCTCATTACCCTGTGGAATTTAAGGCTCAGGAAATGTTTTCTTTTGATGTTTTGGAATAAGTCCCCATGTGGTTGATCACATTACACACATTTTGCTTCTCTACTGTGGAAAATGGCTGGAGTGATTCAACTCAAAATTTGTTATCAATATTTTTGCGAAAAAAAAAATCACACCAGATTGGGTTTCTCCCATCTTTACTTGCAATCATACTTGCTTTTGCAAATTGAGAATGGTCCCATAATAAATGCCACAAACGCCAGTACTCATGGCACTTTTGTTTATAGACATTGACCCGATGTATGGGTAGGCCCTCTCCAAAGAAATGACAGTGTAAACCCACCTTAATTAAGATTTGGGCATGAAAGAAAGCCCCATGTATTTTATTAAACTGGTAAGATTTTAGTGGGGGAAAAATTGTTTTTTTTTTTAATTTTTGTAGGTAGGACTACCCAGTCTTGGAGTAATATACTTGGATGCTTGAGTGGTAACAACTTACAAGTTTATAAAAACTCCATTCTAAAAAAATCGAGGACCGTGTGCCCTTTTCTTTTTCTTCTGGTGGTAATCTAGGGCCGTATTTCCAAAGGATGTTTAAATAAACGTTGTTTCGGCCAAAACTGTTTTGTTAGCTAAACTCACTGTTTAAAAAACTGCAGGTTAAAATATTTTACAAGTCTTTTAGCTACTTGTAACCACTGTCTTTTCAAACGCCGTAAATATCATCCCCGAACTGTGACTTATCTTTGCCTATCTCTATTACGGTGTGCGTGAACAATATTTTTATGCCAGAGACAATGCTTCCGTAGTTGGTAAATGCATATGCTGGGTGAAGCCCACGGGTAAATTTCAGGAATGTCGCGTTACGCAATGGAGCTTTAGAATTTTTGTTTGCATGATGGTACAGAAGCCCGGGCCTATTTTAAAACTTTTTATGTCGTTGTGCCGGTGCCGCACATTGCTATCAATTCAATACAAGTAACATATAAACACGAGCATAAAAATAGCAAACGGAAAAAATGACGAGAGAAATGAACTGGGACGTTGGAAAAGAAAGATCAGAGAAAATAAAGGAGGTAACTGGCCTAACCACGGTACAATCTAGCTGACAATTCAGGCATTTGATGAAAACGTGAAGTTACACACGGCCTTAAACTACCCCCGGACCAAGTCCTAAGTTTTAACACATTTGAGGCATGTTTTAACGATGTTTCGGGCAAAATTTAAACAGCGTGTTAAAGTTAACCATGCTTTAAATTGCCGTTTATTTTGCGGGCATTTAAATTACGATTTAAACAGTGATTTAGATGTTAAACATCGTTGAGAATACGCCTTAAAGGTTTTGCACCGGTAAAGTGTAATGTAGGAAATGTTTTTCATTCACAAGTCATTACTGTATATAAGAAAGCAGTAAAGGCAGAACTACATATAACTACATGCAATATTTTATAAACACAATGTATGTACCTTTTATTTCAGAAACACAGACCTACAATGATTCAATGACTGTAACAAACAAACATTCAAAGTATTTTAAGTTTGTATTCACAAAAATTGTTTCATCACACAGCATGAGTTTTGGGTAACACAAGATGGGCGTTTTCCTCGAACTGGGGGTGTTAGGTCCATCTCTTATCAACATTAAAGATTAAAATGAAATGTAACCAATCCAACCCTGTAAATTAGTAAAAAAAAATACATGTAATGTCTGTATGCCACACGACACTAAGATTGTCAGAACATCGCACATGATGTGGTGATTTGGAAACCCTGCAATTCGCACCACATCGGTTTTTGAGAGTGCCTGCCTAGGTGTACCTTGTTTGAGTCAAATGAATAGCCAGTGGTCAGGCAAATGATGTGCACCAAAAACACAATCCACACCACTAACTGTTAATGTAGCACATTCCATTGCTGCCCCTAGCAACACCAGGTGACTCACACAAAACCAAAGTGAAAGGTAGGCAGCTTGAAACTGACTCAAGTGTCCAGCATCTAACAGGTTTTTTTTTTCAAATTGGGCATCACGTCCAATGGTGCATACAATAATGACCAAATATGAAAATAGTGTCTTCTTTAGTTTTTATTTGTCTAGTCTGTGAGGTCGGTTTACCCACCAAATGAGTTGACTAATTTAAAAATGGCCACCACTCTTGTTGTTGAAATGTTGCATTATTAATGCTTTGTAAATGCAAAGAACCAGCGCCTTTGGGAAACATTGCAATACGGAAACATAATTTGGAATAAACTAAAGATTCATGACATCCTCTCTAACAAAAAGCCCACTTTTGCCATTATTCTCATATACTGTTGAAAACAAAGATTTTTTTCATTTTCAGTCACATTAAACATTTTCCGTTCTATTCTGTGCACAATCCCAAAATACAGGGACTTTTGTAGAGGATATCTAGTTTCTGCTAGTTTATTAATCTTTATTTAGCAAATAAAAGTTAAAAAAAAGGGAGTTCAAATTAGCTTAGCGAGGCAGGAAATCTAAAAAATGGGATGTTTGATGCATTTTTGGCAGACAAGCAATGTATGCCAACATGTAATCAGGTCCCACTGACAGATCTGACGGGAACTACATGTACATGTATGGGGGTGAATAAGCTCAAAATCAGGATAATACAGCGAGTTCGATAATTCAGGCACTCTTGTTGTTCATATCCCAATTGACCTCTGTGACCCCTCTCGCACAATAACTTAATCCAGGATTCTGGGATGGGACCACGGAGGTCAATCGGGATATGGACATTGTTTGTTTGCTTATGTACGGCAGCAGTGCCTGATATCGAACTCGCTTATTTTGGAGTGGTTCATGTATCCAACCGCCTTTGTGTCCCTAGTTACACATTTTTCAATCCTGGATCCACTCTTGGTTGGATTCTTCAGTGGCATGAATATACATGCATTAAGTTGGCTTTGTTAAATGTCTTGGGCTTCATTCCAGCATGCTGGCATAGATGCTTGGAATATCTAACAGGGTTGACTATACAGCATGGGTCAAGGTATTGATGACTTGCTTTGCTTCAGGGCTTCTTTGGTGTGCTGAAATTCAAAGAATGCCTCAAAAGGTTAATGGATGGAGAATATTGTAATCACACGCGGAAAAGCGCCACGTGCCGGGATTATTTTTAAAAGCATATACATCAAAATGGTGTAAGTGACCCATGCATTATGAAAAAGTACAGAAAATGAAAACAAATAAACAAAATAACAAAATTAAATTGAATTTTGGGCATTTAAATGTTTTTATAGAATTTACATTACCAGCACTTAGAATTAGTGAAGCAATTTGGGGTTTACAATGTGGACTTGTCATGATAGAAGACAATACCCATGGCATACAATTACCATTTTTGTTCTGAATTGGTTGGAAAACATATTTTCACCTTAACTCCCCCTTTTCACCTGTAATCGAATGGGTCACTTTTAAGGAATTCTTGTTTGGAACTAATAATGGCATAGGCTTCGTTAAACGAGCCGCCTGAAAAAGGGAGACCAAGCGTTTTTTTTAGTCGTGTCCATTAACCCAGTCCATTTATGTAGTTCATTTCGGTGCCTAAAGACGGTACGCATCCACGACGAAACTTGTTATCCCAGCTTATTAGGTCAATGCCTATAGTCTATGTAAGGTGTTGTTAGGATAACCGATCTTGTTACAAAATGCAAAAATCTGATTTTTTTGATGATTTTGAATTTAGCAATCACTGATAGTGTCTTTAAATACTGATGTTTTAATGTAACATAAAAACAGTTATACTCCATTTATCTTCCTCGAGTCAGTGATGACAGTTCCGGAACAGTTTTATGCGTGTATACTTTCACACCCCTTATATGCGCTCGTGCGTACGTACGTCAGCGCTTTGAATCAACGCTCGCCGGTTTAATGTTGCGACTAAAGTGCTTACACACTGACGTCACTGACTCGATGAAGAATAATATTTAAACTAAGTAGCATATCTCCAAACTGGACAATTTTTCCTGTGCATACCTATGCATACATTAAAGGTGGATGGCCATTTTTAATTGTTTCCATCTTGATTGAATGAATCTTAGCCCAAATACTCCTTGTCCAAGTTTCAACCGCCGATATTCAATTTCGTTTTGAAGGAGCACTAAAACTGTGATTTTATTGTAGTCCTAAAAAATACTTGAAACAGAAATTTTTTCCCGGTGTATGGTTTCGCTCGCTTTTAGCATTAGGATTTCTTGGTCACCATCATCTGAAATTTCGGAATTGTGAATTTTATGTTTTTTCATATAAAATTTTCAGGCACATTGGTTGGAAACACTACAGTAGGGCGAAGATAGCTGGGGTGTTAGTATAAGAAAAAATATGATTGGATAATAATCAGCAGTTGATATGTCATTGGCATGGTAACTATTCAATATTGCATACCGGTTCTTTGAATGTTTATGTTTGACTTGGATAGATTGATTTTATAAGCATTTTTGTTTGAATTTTTATTAGAAACCTTACTACAATGGATTTTGTATTGTAATGTGTGCTATAGTAACATTTATATGATTAGGTCTAATGTCTGCCTATTTTACTTGCTTGTGCATTGGCAAAAATCAATGCATTTGGGGGGCATCTTTTGACCAGAGCTCGTAAGGGCCTTACCCTTCGTCATTAGAGCTATGTTAGATGATTGATGTTATGCCACTGCACTGAAAGCTACAAATATATTCAGAAGCCATTAAAGTTCCTGGCCCGATCGCTAATAAACCTCGTCCCCATGGACCCCAGCTTTTACCGGTAGTGGTCAAAATTTTGGTATTGGAAGAAATCTATATTTTGTCCCTCATTTACCCTGTGAAAATCTTAGGGCTAAAGGATGTTTTTATTTGGAATGTTATGAGCGAAAATGTCCCCTTTTTGGTCGACCAATATAAGTTTTTACACAGTACTTATGGGGATTGCAAATTCCCGTGTTTTGCTCTCACATGAAAACGGGTTGAAATATCGGCGCGAAACTTAAACATAATGGGGGTTTTGGGATGAAGGCCTTTCTATCAGATAAGAAACTTATGGTGACCCACCACCATTACAACCCAGCACACAAGTTCGCAATGACTTTCCCATCATTGATCAGAGCCAGTCAGAACTATCCCAATCCCAGTTCATTCATCTTTAACTATAAAAGCAAGTATGACTAATCCCACTAGCCAATACACTAATCCCACTAGCCCAGTGATGGATTTTATGTCTGACAAAAAATAGCCGATCCCACCTGCTGTTTGCTTTCTGGGATGGTATTCTTTACTTGAATTCAACAAAAGACTGAATGCTAACAGTGGCATGTGCTTTATGTAGACAGTTTTCTGCCTGCCAGCTTTGGTTGGGTGAATTTAAAATAGCGAGACATAACAATAAGGTCCTTAAAAACGACGGATTGAATTTATTATGTTATTAAAAAATGGTATTCAACACAATCTTTAATTGCAAAAATAGTTCTTGTCACTGCGACTTGGTTGGCTGGGTTTGTAAAGTGGGTCACATATCGGGCCCCTTTTCCCCCTTTACCCTTCTTATTAATTTTGCTAAATTTCATTTTCATAGTGGGTTTGATAAAAAGAAACTGCATGTAATTAGGCGCTTAATTTGATTGTTTCTTAAGTAATTAATTTTTAAGGAGACTTGATGGTTCCCCTTAATTTGCAAATGATGCCAAGCCAGGTTTAATTTTGTTTACTATTACAGCTTCATGTTCCATCAAGCCCTTCAAATCATGGATCTACTAACAACAGGGGACATACCAGCAGCCTGGAAGCCAGGGAGAACATGGCTATCTTAATACTATGGAATACAACAGGAGGCTCCGCCCATGTCAGATAGATGGGCCACAAGGGTGAGAAACAAATTATGTGAGATAGATGGCCAAAAGGGGTGAGAAACTAATGTCAGATAAAAAAAGATGGGCACAAGGGGTGAGAAACAACTAATGTCCGACAGATGGGCACAAGGGGTGAGAAACAAATGAATGTCAGTAGTGGCACAAGGGGTGAGAACTAATGTCAGATAGATGGGTCACAATGTGTGGAAACACATTAATGGGTCCATATAGATGGGCACAAGGTGAGAAACAATTAACTGTCAGATAGATGGGCACAAGGGGTGAGAAACAAATAATGTCGAAGGTGGGCACAAGGGGTGTGAGAAACTAATCTCAGTAGATGGGCCAAGGGTGAGAAACCAATTAAATGTCAGATAGATGGCACAAGGGTTGAGAAACAAACTATGTCGATAGATGGCAACAAGGTGATAACAACAAGGTCAATAATGGGCCACAATGTGTGAGAAACAAACTATATGTCAGATAGATGGACACAAGGGGTGAGAAACAAATTAAAAAAAAAAATTTTGTCAGATAGATGGCCAATGGGGTGAGAAAACCAATTTAAGGTCAATATAATTGGCACAAAGGGTGAGAAACACATTAATGGCAGATGGGCACAGGGGTGAGAAATAATGTCAGATAGATGGGCACAAGGGGTGAGAAACACAATTAATGTCAGATAGATGGGCACAAGGGGTGAGAAACAATTAATGTGGATAGAGCCACAAGGGGTGAGAAACTATGTCAGATTATGGGCAAAAAGGGGTGAGAACAATTAATGTCAGATAGATGGGCACAAGGGGTGAGAAAACAAATTCATGTCATATAGATGGGCAAACAAGGGGGGAGAAACAACTAATTGTCAGATAGTGGGTGCAAGGGGTGAGAAAAAAAAGTCCAATGGGCAACAAGGGGTGAGAAACAAAACTGCTTTTCATCATTCCTCAGCACACTTGGCCTAGATACCACAGAATACTAAAATTTGAACATAATTAAAAACAAATTCCCCTAAAGACCACACTTTATCTCCTGGTCTAATTTCAGTATTTAATTTAATTCGACATTTAGGGATACACCGATAAAATAAGGGATTTTTGTCCTTATCAGTAAAGTTCCATTCATACTTTGCAGTGCAGTGAAAATAGACAGAAACCATCTCTGACTCAATACAGCAGCAATACAGTTCAAATTGCTTGTCACTGCTGTTTTGTTGAGTTAGAGATGGTCAGGCCATATAAAATTATTCCTTTCTGGGAACTGAGTCCTCATGTTCACATTTTCTGTTAAACTTAGTAATTGGGTGCCCATCATGGAGCATGTATCACAAATGTCCATACTGAGCCACTACTAGCACTTATTAATGTGTATAAAAGAGATCCACATCATCAACAACAAAAAAAAATTATAGAGATTTTTTTTAAAATCTAATCTGCCTCAGTATTTGATTCCAGAATAGTTGGGGTTTGGATTTTTTTTTTGTCTTTTTTTTTTGTGGGCCGCCAGCTATAGCTGAGGACCACTTACATCTTGGTGCGTGTGTATGTGTGGTGTGTGTGTGTGTGTCACTAAAATGTTAATTTTTTTTTTTAATTGATGTTATTTTTTTTTTTAAAATTGACCTCAATTGAAAAAGTTCAATTGGGAACTGACACTTGTGTCTAGGTGCACCATGGGGATTCCTCAATGTTGAATGATGCCAAACATATGCACAAGATCAAAGGTCATGTGAGGTCAAGTTGACAAATATTCTAAAATTTTAAAGGTGGTTGTTTCCGATTTATGTGTAGTGTGTTCTCTAACTTGATCTAGAGCCTGGCAATTTCACATACACCGCCCATCAAGTACCGTGGGAAAACAAACTTGCGTTTTTGATGTAGAACGCAATAATGCATGTGGCAAAGGCCCTATATATTTCACTACTTTGCTACTACAAGGTTCACCACTAAAACGTGAAACGTCGGTTTTTTTTGTTTATATCTTGGAATGAAATAGATTCGAAGGGCTCAAATTTCAGGACGCAATGAGAAAAATAAAATACGTCCTTTCATCTGTATCAAATCTATACTCCTTCACTATCCGGGTAATCAGTGGGTTCCCCCAAAGACGATCGGGAACAATGAACAACGCCCCTTTAAGAAGAGGAAGTTTTTTAAAATTGCTGTTAAGTTAAAAAAAAAATTGACCTCACTTTAAAAGTCGAAGTTTTTCCAGTTGGAACCAACTTGTGTCATAGGTTGCACCATGGGATCCCTCTTATGTTAATGCGTTCAAAGGTCCCAATGAACCAAGGTCAAAGTTCATGGAGCGGCCCACAGCTTATATTCTTTGATATAGAGCCGCAAAAGCCGAGAACACAAAAATCTATTTTTCTGTAGCCCCATTTTTTCTGTGAATGTCTCGAGAATGGTTTTCATCCAGTTGAAATGGAGCTTAGCATCCTCCTAACGATTTGATTGCTAAAATACAGGGTGGAGAGAAAAGCCACACCCTGATTTGGGAATTTTTTTCATATTTCACATAGTAGGACTACTTAAAATAGTTTGAGACATTCATAATGCTTTGTATTTCCTGATCTGTCCCTAAAAAATTTGATGTCAAAAGCAAGCTTTGGCCTGAATACATACAATCTATGACAAAGCACAAGCTTGAAACTTGTGAACTCACTAAATCCCACGTTTTTTTTGCAGTGTGTTAATTTGGCACTCATTTGAAAACTGAGAATAAATTTCAAATTTCAATATATATCTTGATATTGATTTGTATTCTATAACGCGACAAGCGCGGGAGATTGGTGCTCCTTCTATGTCAATATACCTACTACCTCAGAGATTCCTAGTGGAGAAAAAGGTAAATTTTAATGTCTTTTTTAGGTCGTCTGATGTATCGGAAATGACCTTAACGGCAGCAATGATTCGTGTGGTGGGTGTCATCTTTTGGTAATATCTATATTGACACGCTGGGTGAAAATGTTGTCCAGCTTTTAGGTAGGGCAGGTGATGGATCCATAAACAAACTTCTTCCCAACAAATACAATGAAGAGCGCCACTCTGAATGTGTGATGTAAAATTGGTGATACTGCCTTGGGAAGATTTAAAAAAAAAAAAAAGGGAAAGGAAATTCTGTTCTGCCTGGTGTTCATCACGTCAAGAGACTAGTCTTAGACTTCAGGTTGTCAAACTTATATGCGCAATGATAATGGGAAAAATCCGGATGGTTCCGGCTATTGAAGCGAAAACAAAATTCAAATCATCAAATCAAGACTTTCCGTTGGTGAATGTTGGTGTGTTTTTTGTTGTTGAGAAACGTTGTCCATTGGGTGTTAAAAAAGTACTCCTAAAAGAAATATTCGAGATTTATGCGCGATATCTGTTATTAGTGAGATGTACTATTTGTGCCGGTGTCACTTTGGTCATTCTGGACACACTCTGTCTCTATGCAGGTGAATTTTACGTTTACATGTTGATATTGCAAATACGCATGGCTATTTTTCGGCAAGGGAACCAGTTTGATTTGTTAAATGCAATGGGAGTATTGATTGCTGTCATAAGTATTGTGCAGAACTGTGTTGTGACTCAGAAGGTCAGTTGGCGGCGGGGTCAAATCATGTTTTTGCATGACATTTACAATGTACACACCGGCCGATTTACTGCATTGTGGTTTGTGTGGTAATACTGCAAACATGGTTCAATTTAAACTTTTAAAGACAAGGGGTCCTTATGTCAGGTAACAGATGAGGTCCAGGGTTAATTTCATCCTACTCCCCATTGAGAATGATATCATTGTCTGGTTTTGCAATATTTCAGTGAGTATAATTTATCAATATGTAAAAAAAAAAATTACCCCTTTTTGAAGTACAGTAACAATTTCAACCTGGGCATTCTAATTTAAAATGATAATGCCGTAGAATTATTGTTCTGGTGGCATAAATCGCTATTAAATCAGGATGACGTAGATGGGTGTAAGTTCCAATGTCAGTCAATGAGAAAGAAATCACTTCCTTAGGATGTGACCTGGCACCTTCCCATATGCTGTGCAGTTTTGTTTATACAAACTCCATGGATATTCAGTTTTAAGTATGTCTGTACGAGTAAGAAATTCTGATTTAAAATAGCATTGAGAGTTTGTTATCAAGTGTTTGTACCCTATTTTCTCTTTTTTCTCTCAAAGGCACACACAATGGCATATTTGTTTGGTGCCATCACCACAAAGATATGAAGGCAAGGGAACTGTGTACAACTTTGGCCCACTATCCGTGTACCTAGAGAGAGGCGTGATCTTTGTGCATCAAGGGGACATATGGGTCCCTATGTCATTACAGACTGTTGTAGATAAAGCATTAGCAATGTCATGATGATGTATTGAACAAATTAAAAGATTGGCACAGTCCTTGTCACAGGGAGGCTGGATTGAAAATGCCATTATTCCTAACAATAGTTTGTTCCCTTGTTCCAGAAGGGATAGAGGGAGGGGTCAGCCTTCTAACAAACTAGTGACTTCATCATCATCTGGTTTATTTCAATATTTATTTCTGTGATGTACAGCAGAAATATCATTCAACATTGGATTGCTTTAAATGGTTTTGATTCAAGCAAACCTTGTCCTTGCACACTGCACCCAGAGGGTGTTTTGAATCAATCCCATGATGCATAGCAATGTGCCTATACTGTACTGTACTAAACACATGTCAGTACTTAGGGATAAAAAGTGTTCCAAAAGTTTAAGAACCACAAGACATTTCATAATCATGCAAAAAATTCCCTAAGTACTAACGCTTTGTGGGCTAAAATGAGCATTAAAGTCAGGGTTTTTATGTGTTAAGAATAGGATTTTTATGTGATCACATGACCCTATTGAGGTGAAATTTCCCAAAACTGGTGCATTGTGGGATTGACTCAAAACACCCTCTGCACTGCACCTTAGAGCTTCATCAAGATCTCTGACTATAGCGTGGTTTCCAATCAGAATGCTACTAAAATAAACCTTGTCCAAATGGTGTCTGATTTTGATCTCTGACTTGTGTTTCATGTATAGCATTTCAAATTGCAGTGCACTGTTTGTGTGTTGTTATCATACCACAGAGCATAATGTTACTACACTAGGGTGGTGAACAAGACTATTAGAGTTTGGTAACAGGCTCTCGGTTAGACTGGTGGCATTACCCACACCAGTGCACGACATCTTTCATCACTCTGCCATAATCAATTGTGTTGAGGTGGTATTAAATTCTAATACTCACTCACTCACTCTGCCTTTAATAAATACAACAAGTATCCATGAAGTTTTTTACACAATGTTCACACATGAGTGTGTTGTAATTTTGAACTGCTGAGTGAGTAAATGTTGTAATTATGTCGACCAAGCAACTAAGGATTTCAAGTAGACCATGCCTGTATGCACATTTGTTTTGCAAAAAAAAAAAAAATTGAAATGGTTTTATTTCATTTAGCCATGTACCACTTGACCTTAAACAAATAACCATTACCTTATATGTTCATCTTGTATCTCTTGTAGACCCAGTGGAAAATGTAAATTAAAAGAAATTAAAGCTTTGTAATTCAGTTTTGGTCATGGTTATGTGTATTCCAGTTGAAAAAACACAACTTTTTAAACTCAAACAGATGTGAAGATAATTGGTTTCTGGTCATTCTTGATTAATGATTGAGAACAGCTTAATGCGCTGTGTATCTGACATTATTTTCATCCCCTGGCAACTTAATTAGCCAGAAGACTAATATTTTTAAAGGCTATGCATTATTAATTTGAGATCAAACAGAACACAACTGAACTATGGCTGAATGGAAATAAAGTATTTCAATTTTTTGGCTGGGATGGATTTAAGATTCAGCAGAGATGATGCATAAACACAGTATTTTATGGGCTGAGTACAAGAGCATCATGAGTACATTTCACAGGTTTTTAGAGGAGTTTTTATGGCCCGTAATATTTATTGAGTTATTAAATTTGGATATGCCACAAGACCATTTCAAGTAGCACTTAAAATAATACCCCTGCACTAAATGCTCATATTTTGTTTCAGTTAAAGACCATCATAAGTGGCACTTTCAAAGTCAATGATTAAATATTTCAAAAAGGTTGCTTCCACTGGTCTTGCTCTCAGCTCACGATTAAAACAATGAAGCCAATCCAAGGTCTGTAAATTATTTTAATTACTCACTTGTTTTTTCCACATGACATAACTATTTACATGTTCACTGACTATGACGGCAGTGTGGGCATCAAAGGGGTTGCAATTGCAATTGGACCTTTTTAATTCGGATATACAAGAAGCACTAATGTTTTGCTTATGTGGGACTTTTTTTATCTTAAGGCCTGACAGCCAGGGTGCACTCAAAGGATAGATAAGGTGACAATGTTTACAAACACAAGTTAGCCCCTGGTCTACTGACATGTTAGAGTTGCAAAGAATATGCCCATACAGTTACAGCATTCAATAGCCTTATCACGCCCAATTGAGCGCAAATTTTAAAAGCACAAGCCCTGCAGATGCTCACGCATACTGCCGGGCAGTGCTTTATTCATTGCCCGGCGTTGACGTCACCTCATCTATACTCCATTTATCTTTCACTTCATAATACCCTGATGTCACTGACTCGAGGAAGGTAAAAGTACTATAGTGCAACATCTTAAAGGTGGATGACCCGATTATGGTTTTATGGGTTGAAATTGTATGAAGCAATCAAGAGCCCACTCACGAAATGGCCTTAATACATAAGAGGCTCCCTGCAGCAGCTGAAAACTAAATCAAATGGAGGGAAATATTAGTCATTGCCCTAAATGGTATTTTCATGAGATCCAATCTTATATAATACTATTGAAGTACCTTTAGGGACCAAATCAAACTCAAACTGGTGGGCGTTGTCCTGGTTCTGCCTGGTTATCGGTTTATTTAATCTTTCTCAATCCCTTATTCTGATTAAGTAATTCAGCAAACTCAATGATTAAGTGAAACCGCGTGGTTGGAACCACAGAACGGAAAACGTCTGCTAGTTGAGTATTGAATTCGCCCTTACTTCCAATTTAACATCTAAATTCTTAGTACGCTTGTAGCTTTCTTTTACATTGGTTTAGGGTTGCTTTGCATTTTTTTGGGGTTTAATTATACAATTTAAAAAAAACTCTTTGCGTTATATTTGGAACGGTTTACTCGCCATTTCAAAATGTGTTTAGTCCAGAAAATTTAATTTGTACAAATTGAAGATTTCGTATATGGAGAACCGAATGGCATACAATGTCAAAAAAGTTTTCAATAAAAAGTTTTTTTTTTTAATTAGTGAAATGGTTTATTTGAAATAAATGGTCATCAGATAAATAATCTCACTGAACTCGGTTTGGTTTTGTGTAGTCATCTTGTTATACGACTGTATTTAACAACATAGCCATGTTGAACAAAAATTGCACATTTATTCTGGGATTGTCTTAAAGCAATATTAAGCACATTTTTTGAAGAGCGCCCCAATTTTTACACGGTTGAATCGGTAACTGGCTAGTAAACTGGCCTGTGAATGGTTAAGCTCTAGAATGTACTGTCGCAAACGAGGAATTTTGTAGCTAGAATAATTAATATCGGGATCCCCGATATAAATCAACGGGCTGCTGGAAACGGCCTTCCAATATGAAAATTAGCCGGGACAATAGACGCCATGTAACGTATCTACGCTCATCTATTAGTCGTTTCATTTGGTTCAGGCAAGTCAGTTAGAGGTCATTTTCTTGAGGTGGCACTATTTCATAATGACGGACTTTAAAATTAGCATTTCCAGCTCTGCGTTAAGTACAATCTAGGATCCCAATGCTAATTACCAAAATCGCTCATGTTATGATAAATACGCATTTTTGAGATTCTCGTTCCCAGGGGTAGTTTTCCAGACAAATTACAACACATAGCTGTTGCAACAATATCAAATTTGAAAATTGGGGGTGCCCTACAAAAAATGTGCTAATATTGCTTTAACGGTTGGAGATGAAACAGCAGAAACTATACCTTTTGCCTTTATTACCAGCTGACAATGACCCATGACATTTACTTGGTATAACTGCGAATACTCGCCACAGGTAGAGTCACCCGATTAGTCGGCTATTTTTTATTATGCCCCGTCAAGATCTTTGATAGGAATGCGAGCTGTTAACAACATGCGGTCATGCATCAAGTAGAGGAGGACCGAATATCAGTAGGGCCTTATTTAAGGAGTTATGTTACCTCCCACTACAGAAAGGTTTGACACCTTTATTTGGTAGTTAGTATGGACTCTCGTACATCAATGCTAGGTAGGTAGTACTCTCAAATTGTGGCATCACTTTTTTCCATAGGGGCATTTAAGTTTACACAGGGACCAAACTTTTAAAATGCTCCAATCATTTTGGAAATGTATGCCATATTGTCGCGCTCGTTATAAGGATTCCCAAAAATGTATAGTTTGTACCACCGGAGCCCTTGTTTTTGGCGTTTTTATAGGGTAAGGACAAAAATGAAAAAAGGTCATCCAATTTGTACAGGGGTCCAACATTAAAAGTTACTCTGATTGTATTTTAAATACTTTGCAAATTATTGCCTGAGAAAGAGGACTCAAAAAGGTATACGTTTTGAATTATGTTAATGTTTACTTAGTGAGTTAGGGTAAAGAAGGTCACACCAATTGGATTATGTTGCCCTAGACCTATTTTGTCATACTGGTAACTATGCATTGCAGAATGGTACAACGATTCCTTATTTTGACACATAACTAGATGAACAACTTCTTCAATTTTTACCAAAATTGGAGAACTTCTGATTTGAACCCCGTACAAATGAAATTGACCTTTTAAACCATTTTAGCCATTTTTTACCCCTATAACTCCAAACCAATTGTCATAGATGGTACAAAACTACATTTTTGGATCCTTATGATAAGACGGACAATATGGCATACATTTCAACAGATGGAGCATTTTAACAAATTTGACGCCTGTGTATCTTAATTGACCCCTATGAAAAGTGATACCACAATTTAGAGTACTACCTACCTAGCATTGATGTTAAGGGTCCATACTAACTACCAAAGGGAGTCAATCCTTTTCCTGTATTGGTGGGGATCTATGATGTATGACCTGGTCCGTGCTCCTCCTCTAAAGGTTTCCAAGTCAGGGCCTACAGTAACTTGCTGAAATATAATAATACAGCATATACAACTTTGAAATATGCCTAAACGTCGGTTAATATTTTTTTGACTCAAGATCTGAGTAATTTGAACCAATCAAAAGAACTCTGACTTGCTGGGTGAGATTCATAGTATACATTCCCATACAGGCCACCCGAACTACAATGAGACAGGTATTTACAACAAAATGTCAAATCAGCTAGCAACTAAATCGGTCCTGTGATAACCCTACTCTTCCGCACTACAATACTTGAAGGTCCAAGCTCGGAGATTTTCTGAAAATGGTACCCTCAATTTTATAACAAATCATGTTATTTTTTGTAAATAAATAATGCTTTCCATAAACTAATTACTGTTGTGAAATGCAAAGCCCAAGTCCATCTCCTTCAAAGCTTCATGGAGAAGAATCACAACTTTGTAATAAAAAATTCGCTTATGTGGAATTTGTGATGTTCGTCACCCATATCCTAATGGTACTGTTTATACAACATGTTTTATTACATCAAAATGAAAAATCTTACTTATCCCAAACCTTGGAAAAGCAGTTTAGGTGAATTCTAACTACATACACAAAAATGATATTTCAAAACCTCTGAGTCGGCCTTTAAGAGCGTCAATAGAGATAAAGTGTATAGCATTTGGTAACAGAGAATGCTCTTTCAAACTAAAATTCATGGCTTGCTATAATCATGACATAAAGCATGGTACACTTTTTTTGTTATTAGCCAAAATGAACCCAACTGCAATTAGGTAATGCACACTTTGGTGATTTACAGATATCACAACTTAATATTTCTTTCCACACACCCACATACCAAGTTGCATGGAAATCGACCATTGCCTTTTAATATTTAAAGACCAGGGGCGGATCCAGGATTTGAAAAACGTCAAAATTACTGGGGGGCTGAAAGGCTAAACTTGTCCAAAATGGACTGATTTTGCAAAATTTTGAAGAATTACCGGGAGGCGCGCGCCCCCTCCCTAGATCCGCGCCCGAAGGCTAACCTCATTATTAGTAAAACAGAACAAGTATCCAAATGAGATACTTCAAGACACTATCAGTGATTTATTCGAAAGAGTCAAAATATTTGAAATTTGCAGGAAAAGCTTTAAAGTGAAGGATAAACCTGCAGAATTCTCATAAGTTACTATTTCCAATTGAAGAATCGGCAGAAAAGGAAAAAAACTGCAGAGTTCAAAGATATGAATCTCCATTCAATTACATGTTGTAGAAAGTGTCCGTACGGACACTAATGACTAATATATCCGATTTTGTCCTTGTTAGGTTGCTTCTGGTCCTATTTTGTAGCATATGTTAGGATACCTATACTTGTTACACACATACAAAAATCTGATTTTGGGGGGATTTTTTATTTTCTGATTTACCAAATCACTGATAGTTCCTTTAACATGCACATTTCATGATATCAGACAACACAGGTAATATTTGTGTCCACCACTACCCACATACCACATTTCATGGAAACTAATTGTGTTCTGATAGAAGTGAAGGTTTGACTGAGTCTTCAATGGTCACTGTGTGGTACAACGCAAGAATCTGTGTGTAATAATTTTACACAGGATTTCTGACAGAATGAGCAAGTAAGCCTAATTTGCAATATTGATTATGGCCTGCATGTTGGTTGGGGGGTTTGCATTTTTCAGGCGTTCTATCTCGGCCATTTTTACATGCTTTTTACAAGCAAGGTGTTAAATGAAAGAGCAAGATCAAGCCAACAAAATGTATATTTTAAAAACTTGCAAAATTAGCTAGAGCTGGTGGCCCCCAATAAAAGTGCATGAAAATCCATTGTCTCTTCATGATCTCTGACCTTAAAGGTGCAACGAGAGATTTCACAGGTGTCCCTAAAAAACTTGAAAATACTGATTTTTGCCATGATGTAAAGCTTTCCATCAAAAATATCCCCATCTGAAAGGATTAAGCTGAGAAATATTTCTTTTGCACAAAAATTGTGAAATTTCTAATTTTGTATAGGAGCAAATACGAAATTCAGCCTATGTTTTACATTGAAATATGAACAAATCAAAATCACCCTTTTTTTTCCTTTAAGACATTTCTATAGCCAAATACAAGGTAAGTCGTCTATTGAGTGTCTAATCTATATGAAATTACTATTATGACACAATATTTGAGGGCCTCAAAATCTCTCGTTGCACCTTTAAAGGTGCATTTCATGATCCTAACACCTTCATTTTGTTTATTATTGTTCACTAGATATCTTCAAAACTTCAGTTGATTCTGATAGTGTGCATATGATTTACATTAGGCCTATATATATCTTCACATAACATTACAATCATACTATACTTGAGAATTTAGGCCAATGGTTCAGATAGTATAAAAATCTCAACTTTTTTAGGAAAGCGGAACAAGGCTGTGGATCACAAAATGACCCTTTAACTTGCTTACCAAGAGTGAAAGCGATCAGGCATTCTACTGAAAAGTTCAAATTTTAACAAGAAGTGTATACCAAAATATTGAAAGATGCTTACACTGTGACACACATCTTGCAATCATAAGGCATCATAATAATTAATAGATTTCAAGCCTAATGCACTGTTTGGTTTGTTATCCGTACCATATCTTCATCTATTTACATTGCTATACAAATATACAATCTCTCATTTTATTTTTTTAATTTATAACAATCAGCATTTGCGAGGCAGAACCCAATTCAAGGGACGCCTCCAGAACAGTTACGGCACAGTCATTTTTCTCATGCAGCCATTTTTATGATTATATATAGTGGAAACAGTTGTGTAGTGTAGTTCACTGACGTCTTGATTTCCTCAAACAGGGTTACAGTCACTGCCAGAATTTCTCAGGCAAGATTGGGGTACGGGCAGCATGATGTGCATCATCCCGGAAGCACACAAAAGTTCTTGCCAAGTGTCGCACGATTTGTATTGGTCAAGTTGTGTGCACTTTAATTTGCACAATACACTGTGCGTACGGCTTGCCTGAGAAATTCTAACAGCGATTGTAATAAGTTCTAATAAATGAGCCATGACAACCAAGAGCTGGTTACTTCTCTTGAGTCGTTACAGCTTCTATTAAATCCCACAAATAATTAGTGATGAAATACTTGGAATGTTGTTGGCTATCCAGAGAAAATGGCCTCACATCCTTGTTGCTACATACATCTGTTGAGGAATGGTTAAGGAAGATACAACAAAAATGCATCTAATACTAAGTAATATAGGTTCTTGGATAACAGAGCAATTCCACACCAAAGTGGATAACTAAAGACCAAAGTTTTCCATTCTATGGAAAACTGAGAAAATTCAAGGAATTGCGAGTTTAGAACACGGATTTGGAGAAACCTGAATGTCCTGAAAAAAACAGAAATTTTTCCAGTTAGATTTTGACACAATGGTTCAAATTCATCCTCTAAGTAATTTTAGTCACAAAATGCATCAAGTTAAAATCTTCTGAAATTCTGGCCCCAAATTACCTTAGTAAGCTTCATTTTTGTTGATTTCACTGAAATCGGCCGGTAAATCTAATGCCAAATTTGGCATACTTCCTGGTGTTTCTAGTTTAAATGTTGTTGTGTTTTTAGTTTAAGAAAATGTTTCCCTAGATGGCATAACTTAAGGCTTTTTATAAGAAACAAAAAGAAAACAGTAATCTGCGGCAATTTGACTAGGCATCCTATTGTGCCTAGAAAGCACGAGTAATATGCCATGAGCGCGGGTGATATGTAGGGCCTTGCGGTCAAGCGTTCTTCTGTCTGACCAAGTTAGAGATTACACAGCAATTGACTTGTGGCAGAAACAGCAAAAAGGAGGGTTTTTATGAGCGCGTCGACATTACCCTGTAATGACCCCCTGCCGGACTTTGACCCCAATCTGTACACACTTCATCTGGGGCTTTTTGCTGTCAGCATTTTTAGTCTTGACGAATACTGGTGACGTATAGCAGTTTATTTGTGCATAACGCAAACTTGAGGGTAAGAGTGATGACCTGTAATGAACCCCTGTTGACCTTTGACCCCAATCTGTAAGCACCAACCTCAATTAAGGCTTGCATCAGCAGTTTCCTTCCTGACAGTCTAAGATTACAAGCAATTGACTTGTGGCAGAAACAGCAAAGTAGGGTTTAAGCGTGACATGACCTGTAATGACCCCTGCGTGACCTGTTGACCCCAATCTGTAAACAACCCCATATGGCTTGCGTCAGCGGTTTATCTTAAAAGTCCGGGTGATTATAGCATGATTTGTGGCATCAACAAGCAAAAGAGGTAAGCGCGACATGAACCTGTAAGTACCCCCCCCCTGCGTGTACCTTGACCCCATCTGTCAGACAACCCCCCTATGGGCTTGGCGGCAGTGTTATCCTGACAAAGCCTGGGCGACTATATAGCATTTATTTGTTCCGGAAACAGCAAAAAGAGGGGTAAATCGCGACTTACCTGTAATGACCGCCTGTGGCCTTTGACACCCCGAATCAAGTCTTGTGAACCCTGTATTGCACTTGGGTCCGGGTTTATTCCAGATGACGTCTTGTCAAGATCACATTAACTGTTTAAACACTATAGCATTTGAAAATATTAAGAGGGTTAGCGGACCGCCCCTTTTTTAACCCGAATGACCTTGGATAAAAATCTGTGAACACCCCATATGGCCAGCATCTGGCAATCTTGTGCCCGAATGCAAATCATGAGCACATGCAGCTTTGGGAGAAGTAGGGAAAAGGTGGTAGCGCGACAATGACTGCTATTGACCCTACGTGACCCCATGGTCAAACTGTGAACACCCCCATATAGGCCTTGGGTCGGGGATTCTTGTGGCCTATTATCGTTGCAATCTGACCAAGCATCTGGCACTAGTCATTTTGAGCAGTTACACAGAAAGAAAGAACTAGAGTTTATGTGGCCATAGGCCACTGGTACACAGCCAATAGTAAAATATAACCATGACCTTTGACCCCATTGTCAATCGACCACTTTGGTGAAGGATCTGAAGCTACCTTTAAACAGGCTTAGATGTCTCTATAGGCTGAGATATATAGTCAATTTAGTCTCATTTTTTGCATTTTTGGCAAAAGTGGACCATTTGACCCCCTTAATGACACTTTGACCCCGATATAAAAAAACCTGATGGACAACGCAAAAATGCCATGTTGCAGTTCAAAATAAAAAACTTCGACGTATGCTTTAGTTCTGGAGATAAAAATTCTTAAAGTATTAGCTCAAAACCGGAAATGACCTGTAAAAGACCTGGACCCCAAAATAAAAATACCTTGCATACATCGGCTAAAACATCCTGCATATCTGAAGTTATGTCACTCTGCTATAATTTTACATTTTGAGAAAAAATTTGGAAAGGTTTGAAATATTGGTTTTTGACCGGAAGTGACCTCGTAATGACCTTTGACTCCGTATCCCTGAACACACCTAGATGTAGCATGGGTCAGTGGCTTCTCTGTGAAATTTTAGTTGATATCGGCATGACCCTGTAGAAGAAGTGATTTTTGCCAATTAAAATGAACTATTTGGATTTCAGACCGGAAATGACGCCCTTAATGACCGTGACGCCTTATCGTGAACACCATATATGAAACATGGGTCAGTGTTCTATGAACAAGTTTAGTTGATATCGGCATAATCCTGTAAAAGAAGATATTTGTGCGAAGTTTAAATACCCAATTGAACCCTGTGGCAGACGGTTCAAAGGTCAGATGGGTCAAAGTCATATGGCAGTGAGGGTTCAATGAGCGGTCATTGGTGCAAATCTGCGTTCATATTGGTCAAGCATTGCTGAGCTAAAAGCAGATTGACAGAAAGAAGAAAGAAGGAAGAACAACGCTAGTAAACAGAACACAGCCGATTTGAATCGGGTGAAATCGCTGTGTAAAGAAAGACGAAGAAATCAAGAGAAGACAGTATATCATGTGCACGCATGATTATAAAAACGGTTAAATTTGGTATATATGGAGAACACTCAAAAAGTTCATCAACCAACACAATTTGAGGTCATCAAATAGGAGCTAGCTGAGAGTTTTTCTATGCATAAAATATAAACAGAGTTAAAAGAAAAATGATAGAAACCCGGTGGAGATGAAGCAAACATCCCTTAAAATTGAAAAAAAAAGGTTTTTTTCCCTGCTCCATTTCATGTTAAAAAGCAATAATGGCACATTTTTTGAAGAGCCCCTCCCCCATTTTCAAAAGTTGATATTATTTGCACAGTATGTGGAATTGTCTAGGAACTATACCTGCAAACGCGAATTCTAAGAATGTGTATTTATCATAAAATAAGGCGATTTTGTATTAGAATTGGATCTCAGATTGGACTTACGGCGAGCTGGAAAATGCTGTTTATGTCCGGCCTGATGAAATAGTGCCACCACAAAAAAATCAAGAAAATAACCTCCTACCTTGATTGCCTGACCAATAAAACAGGCTAATGGTGAGCGAGACATGTACATAAAAAAAGGCGTCTATTATTATCCTCCACAAGGCTATTTCACATTGGCAGGCTGTTTCCAGCAGCTTTGAATTCTTATCGGGATCCCTATAATAATTATTCTATTACAAAATTCCCTTTCGTTTGTTAGCAACAGACTTTCATCGAGCTTCATCATTCACAGGTAAGTTTACTAGCCAGCTACCAATCAAACCAGTGTAAAATCTAATTTTTTTTGAAAATTTGGGCGCCTTCAAAAAAATGCTAATTTTTGTTTTTTTTTTAAATAAAAATAGGAGAAATTGAATAGTCCTAGTAATGTTAACAGAACTCTACTGAGTCACCAATGGTGCAGTGGCTCAACAGCAACATACCTACTACACACAGGCAATTTTTCATTAGTGATACCAGTGCAACTAACCGGCAATTAAAATTTGGGTCGTACATCCATATGACATTAATTTGCTGACAGTGACTTACTAATGTACTGTTTTATCTTGACCCAACCTCATTGAATTATGATTGGGGGTCCCCACAAAATGAAACGGCTGTGGACAAGTTCTAGATCTACTACTCCATTTACACTTGGGTTCATTTCACGAAGTTTGCAACCTCGTGTCCCGTTAACATCGTTTAACCAACCTCTTTGCTACTAAATTTCACCTATGTATAATGGTAGGTTAATTTGACTTCATTAACTGAACATTTGGGTTCAAAATAAATTCTCCAAAAACTTAAAAGTTTGCTTCAATGCTTATAGTCATAAGGTATCAGCTGCGTCCACGATGTAACATGGTGGCCCCAGGTGTGACATTTTGTTACATCGTGACACATTTCTTTCTAATTTTACACCATTTTTTTGTACACTATTGTATTGTCAGCATGACTTAAAGCTTAATTGATTTATATATCACAAGTGCTATATTTTGAAAAGAGGACCTCTAATAGGTATGATGTCCCATGGTTGTCCGCCAGTTACACGTGACATGAATTTGGTCAATTTTCCCAGACCAACGATGCTAATTATAAAACAGAATGATGTACAACTATTTTTAAGAATCAAGGTTATATATTTAGCAAAAAAATTAAAATAATTTAGAATAATGTGTAATCAAATAGGATCATTCTTGATACAAATCTGAAAATCCATCAACTGGTCACCTTTGGAGTCCATTTTCGTGAATGACCCACTTATCAATGGGCTGGGCATGTCACAGATACACATTATGCCTTTCAGGCATGTAACCTGTTAAAAACATACTTTACATCCATATTTTCATGTTGGAGACTTGCTCAGTGGACCCAAATGCCCTACAACAACAATATACCCATTTGGAGCTCACCTAGTTTAATTATCTACAGATTGTGTGGGGTATTTTAAATGAGAGGCATCTTTTTGTCAATAATAATATAATCTGACTCACGGATTGTAGATTGAGTCCCCGGTGCTTTCCAAGGGAAAAACCCTATATTTCAAGGTCATCCTGGGGTATTCTTTCAGAGTGCTCCACTTTTGAGGAAACTAGTCTAATTGTTTTATGGGATGGTCATATCCTTAACAGAAAATGCATATTTGCCCTGCATTTGGTCATTTTAGTTGTATCATTAGATGATAAGCATTAATAACCCATAGGGTATGTGGACTAATTGTTATATTTTTTGACTTCTAATTGCATGACTAAATGGGTGAACTGAGTGTAAGTATTAACTTCCCTGGTCCTTTGTGACTGTATGAAGAATTGGGACCATTTTGAAAGAATCCACGGTGCATTCCTGAAAATGACCTGAACCTTGATTGCCCTTAACTATAAAATCATCGGTGTACATGTGGTGCAGTGGATCAGCGCTCGCCTCAAAAGCAAGGTGTGGGTTCGAGCCCCCACTGTTGCCATGTGCTGTGCACTTGGGCCAAGTCACTTTACCTTCCTTGCTTGCCTCTCTCCCCCAGGGTACTGGCATATACTGGGAATGCAAAGATCCGCTGTGCGGGAGGAGGGGGACACCACCCCCCCCCCCCCCAGCACAACATTAATATGATGTCTGGCCCAAACGCCAATGATGAGAGAGATGGCACTCCGCCTGCGGGTGCGCAGTTGTCATTTTTGTTAACTATAAAATTATAACCACATAAAAGCCACTAACTTTGTAATTTCCTTGCAGACAATGCAAATTTAATATATTATAATAACACTTTATCATAGATTTTCCCCCGTTCAACCCTGGCCGCCTTCCATTTACATGTTACCCAAATCCCTTACACTTTAAGACTTTTGATATGTAATGTACTCTCATCATATTTAATCTAACCAAACTACAAATAGTTTGTTACAATTACTTGAGGTCAACCCTTATTTAATTTCTTGCATCAATAGAATATAAAGCTTTGTAATTATGAGACTTCATAATCGTGTTAATAGTGGTAGTTATTTTATCTAACCGTTTTGTGTAAAAATACCAAAACAAAATTTGTTGTTTATTTTTTGTTATTATATTATTTTAATCAGTAATTATTATGATAAAGGGTACAAGCCAAAAAAATACAATTCATTTTCACTCAATATGTGGAAGAAATTTAAGGACAAGCCTCCAATCTCTCTTTCTTCCCTATTGTGTACTGAACCTCATCAATATAATATTAATTTGGCAATAATAAATTATTACACGATAAAGTGGCTGTCATATTTCCGCCCAGGTGTATGTCAAGAGAGAAAGATTTTAAATTATATCAGAAGCTCAAACAAATCTGGCTCCACCATTTTCATTTGGATTTCAATCAATTACAAGGATACATCCTTTGATTTCATCAGGACTGGCAGTGAAATCCCTTTGAGTTTGGTAGCACCTTCATACAGGCTTGATGTTGTACCTGAAGTAAAGCCATATATAAATAGTGAAAAAAATTAATCTTTAAGTTGCTTAGAAGGATAAGAGGTCAATGACTGTAAAAGAGTTCATGACTACATTGGGGACGTGGTATATCAAAACCCGGTTTGAAATTGGGCCGGAAATTGAATTTGAAGTCTGGTAAATATCAAAACAGACTTTTTGCTTCACATGCTTTTTGTTTCACAACTTTATTGATCATTTGCCTAACTGCAAAAGAATGCATCGAAATATTATTTACCATGAAATGTTTATGTTGAAATTTTTCACATATGTTTAGCATAACAAGACTAAAAAATACATCGCGGTCCCTGACCGCGAGTTTCGTCTGCCGTTGCGAGTTTGTGAATGGGCCAAAGGTCACATGAGGCACCAAAGGTCACATGTGGGTCACTCCACCTCGTCCCCTCCTTTCCACCAATACATCATCGTAGCCCTTCGCGGAACCGTACTGCATGCAATTTATTACGGGTTAACTTTTGACCACACACGCCACACAGATACAGACACCCGACCAGAGTAATCCCTCATGTGCCTCTGCAAATTTTTTCCCTTGCGACACACAATAGACAAAACTCATTTTTGACATTTAGGTTGATGAAACATTTTCATATTCCATAAAGGTAAGTGTTTTCCAATTACAAAAGCAATATATTCTTACGTTGTGAGAATAGCGCAGTTTCACATCGGTCCTCCCGGTTTCATGTAGACTGGGTACGTATTATGCCTGTTAACTGATTTTTTTAAAGTTTATGATATGCGCTTGTGCCGTACTACATTCGCACAAGCTAGTCCAACTTTGTCTTGTTGCTATAATCTTATTTGTGTTTCGCAGGTTGTTTGATTTTTCTCGGTGGTGCCAGCCAGGGCCGTAGCCAGGGGGTGCGATGTACCTACCCAAATCTCCAAAATTACAAAAAGGGTCACACAAATGCGTGCGAGCGAAACGAGCTAGGAAAAAATAGGGGTTTAAAAGGTTTTTTTGGTCAAAAAAGGGCAATATTTGGGCAAACAGGTTCACTTTGGCCAATTTACCCCCCTCCATTGTGAAAAGGTCCACATTTTTTGGGAAAAAGGTCCACTTTTGGAAAATCCGCAACCCCCAAATAAAATCCTGGCTATAGTCCGTTTCTACCCATATGACTTTGCGCAATCGTCCACACAACTTGTTTTTATGGTTTCTAGGCAACATTGACCTGCTGATTCCAATCTCGATGATGCCATTTTGGCATCATTGAGCATGGTGGAGATAGGGAAAGGGGGAATTTAACGGGGTAAAATTTTTGGTAAAATGTTTTCATGTGGATTTGAAATTTATAGAAGTGTTTATCCTTGTCCTAAGGTTTTAAAAAAGTAATAGTTTGCTATACCTGCAACTTTTGTGTTTACACTACAGACCCAAATTTGTTCAAGGTCATAGGCGGATGAAATATTTACAACGATCCGATTTGTTTCAATTGGTTTCAATTGTTTCGTATGGGAATTTTAAAAACAGAAAATACACATTTACCTCATTTCATCATTGCAAAGGATCTAAAAAGACTAAATATTAACCCCCATAGACCCTGTTGACCTTCTCCATTATTTCCCCCTTATTTATCCCACCAATTCCACAAAGTGTGTAACCTATATGTGACATTAATATCAACAGAATGACGATTTTGAGCCCATTTTGAAGAATCTTGCTTCTAATTGTTTCACCCCAGATGACCTTGAACCATTTAGACTTGATGCGTTAAAAGGAATGCCTAGATATAGCAAACTATACCTGTTTTCATCCATAGGCCAGAATGAAACATGACTATACACTTTTAACCCATTAGGAATCATTTGCAAATTGTAACCCCCTGCGATACCATTAGTGTTTTTGCATGGATTTATTTTATAAAATCCAAATATATCATACAGACAGACATAAGGGTCATATAATTTGCAAAGTCTTGCACATTCTTCTAATCATTTACTAAAGAACATTTCATTAATAGTTATTATTATTATTTATATATCAAAATTATTAACTATTAAAAATTTAAGCTTTGTTTCCAATAACAGAACATTTGCACTTAGTAACATAATTGCTATAACCTGGGTTTTTTTTAAATTAGGTGTCCATGAAACCAAACCCATGACAAATATGCATGAATGACACACACACACACAAACAAAAACAAGACTTAATAAAATGAATCAATCTAGTGTGGCGCATTTTTCCACACATGAAATTGATACTCTTCGATGGCCTGCAACATTAAAATTCTGTGATTGCTGATGTTGCTTCTTTCATTTTACATTAGTGTTGACCTAACTGCGGTCGTAATTGGCTTGATTGAAAAGTCAAATTTATTTATTCTGTTTCCCAATTGCATTATCTTTCTCCTGTCATGTCCTTAGAGACCTGTCTCACTCATCTTTGATGGTCGATTGCTCACTAAGTTACTACAAAAGAATTTAAGTTGAAATATCAAC
>JAMKCH010053040.1:0-10001 GCA_023653785.1 Ophioderma brevispina
CTGTGTAGGGAGTAATAATAATAATAATAATACAAGAACTTATAAAGCGCCTACTTGCCAAAGGATACTAGGCGCAAAGAAGGAAGGAAGAAAAACAGGAAAGCTAGATGTTAGCGAAAAGGTGCGTTTTAAGAAGCTTTTTGAAAGACATGATGGAATTAGCTCTCTTGATGGCAGGGGGCAAGGAGTTCCAGAGACGAGGGCCAATGATGGAAAAAGCCCGGTCTCCAAAACTCCTACGCGACCGTGGGACCGCGAGACACTCACCGGCAGCTATGGAACGGAGAGAATATGAGGAATGTCTATGACTCAACATGGAATAGAGGTAGCTGGGGGTGGCAGATTTCAGAACCTTATATGTATGCACAAGCGTACGAAATTTTATTCTAGCAGAAACAGAGAGCCAGTTTAATTCCAGAAGCAAGGGGGAAGTGTGTGTGCGCTTAGGTTTCTTGAAAATAAGCCTGGCTACTCTATTCTGCAATTTCTGGAGGCGTGCAAGGTCTTTCTTGGAGACACCATTAAGGATGGAACAGCAATAGTCCATTCTGAACAGGACAAGGGCCCGAACAGCATTATTACATGCATTAAAGGTCAGAAACCTCCTGACGCGACTTAAATTACAAATTTGCGAGTTTAAGGAGCACGAAAGAGAAGTATCCTGTTATATGGATCTGAGACTTGGACCATGAAGAAAGAGCTACAGGATAGACTGGATGGCACTCACACCAGGCTTCTTATGCAAATACAAAACATATACTGGCATGAGCACATGACCAAAGCACAGATATATGGAGATATCCCTCCAATCTCATCTTCTGTTGCCCAACCCTGAGCTCGATTTGCCAGTCACTGTCATTGTGCGATTGATCAAGTATTCTCAGACATCACATGTTGGAGGTTACCATGCCCAAACAGGGGTCGTTGCCCCTTTAACTACATTGATGTGATTGTTCAAGACATCCAGCAGGATCCAAAAAAAAAAAAAAAAAAAAAAAAAAAAAAAAAAAAAAAAAAAAAAAAAAAAAAAAAAAAAAAAAAAAAAAAAAAAAAAAAAAAAAAAAAAAAAAAAAAAAAAAAAAAAAAAAAAAAAAAAAAAAAAAAAAAAAAAAAAAAAAAATAAAACCATCTAGTCTGACCATGTGCTATTTAAAATTCGCGCTAGTGTATAACATGTTATGCGATACGGCCGGCACATTTGCATCACACATGCCATAGAAAATACACATTATGAAAGCGTCACATGTGAAGGTGTATGACGCTACTGTCCCGTCCATATCGCATAACACATATCCCATACACACTATACTCGATTCGCGCTGATATAGGGACAACCTCTACTTTTTTACGGGTGAGAGCTTTTTGCGAGAGGCGCACAACAATTAAATAGTCCATGTATTCTTAAAACTGCGCGCTCTACGGTCAATACCACGTGCAGTGGTCAAAACATAGAGGGTCACTAGTAAAGGTAACTTTCGCTAAAATGTGAAATACTACCTGTATAAGGCAGGTGTGCTATTGAATCTTGAATATGGTAACAATGATTTTTTTGCGCTGTCCACACAGGTGATATGGGGCCTCATCATTACTTCCATACGTTACCTAAACTAATACGTCAAATAAAATAGTCAATACGCACTCATAGATGGTCCAACTTAGTTCAATAGTTGAAGCATGTTGGATGAATTATTTGGTAATGAAAACCTTGCCCTATAAACACAAAAATGCAAACACAATTTGTGCAATTAACGTCGCCTAAATTAAACTTCTTTAGTCTAAAGAATTTGGGGAATTACTTTGTCATCAGTGTACATTTAGGAACAAGGACCAAACAGTATAAACATACCGTGTAAAGTGCTCAGTAGGAATTTAATTATTTTTTCCATGTTCACTGTTTAATTCTAAATATCATTTTTAATTCCTTAATTCTATAATGCCATATTCTTAAACATTTGCAATCAAACCACTTAAAATAGCATTTTCGCAGTGACTACAGAAATGCGTTTAATTCCTAAACACCGTTTTTGTAGTGATGTTATGTGAATGATTTATAAATCGATTGTATTAAAACTGGACAAAATTCAAGTCAGAAAAGTGCAGTGAACAATATTAAGTTTTGTACCTGGCCCTTTTCCTTTCAAGTCGTTTTCTATTGTTAGGTAGTGAAGCCACTTCTAGGATAGATTAAAATGCTTCTTCCCTATTTCACCTAATGGATATGACCCAAAACTTTTCCCCAGCTCCTATATCAGCATGAATCGAGTATAGCATGAATTTCAAATAGCGCATGGTCAAACAAATGTTTTATTTCATTTTTATGATTAGTATAATTCCGATTTTCCATGAAACCACTCAATATGTGTTAAATAATTATTCTTATAGCGTATATTGTGTAAGTTATTCTTAGTACAGGTTCTCCTTTAATCACGGACAGGAACATTTGGCGCTACATGGTGAACAGCATCTTGGCTGCGGCCGCAAGATAGTGTCCCACAAGTTACACCTCCAATAGTGGGGTCAAAGGTCATCTAGAGGTCATGGGCCAAAAAATGGTCAGAATAATGAAATTGCTTGGTGGATCCACATATGTCAATTAATTTTCAGGACACTTGGATGCATATGGCCCTTGAGCATGCCTTGAGCATGACACATGCATTTTGTGAACAATGTATTTTTTTATCCATTTAAATAAAACATGACATTTTTTTTAACCACAGGGAGGGTACATCCATTTGTTTGTTTGTATATTTTTTTCCTGTTTTTCATGTTTTGTTTTGGTTTTTTGGTGACATCAAATATAATGCTTTCCAAATGAATGTACAATTTTTAATAGAAATAATGGGAAATAACAGTTGCACAAAAAATAATCCACAAAGGGGCAAAAGGTCCACTTTTTCTGCATTTTTGATAAAAAGGTCCAAATTTAGAGTCATCTGAACAAGAAAGTTTACTTTTTGGTAATAAGATGTTCAAAAAAGTTAAAAGGACCATTTTAAGCTATTTTAGGTGGGTTAGGTCCACTTTTTCTGAGTCCTGCACCGCGCCCTCAAATAAATTGGCCTGTAGTTGCTGGGAGAACTAGGATTACCCTTTTTGTGTCGTCTGCAAGAATTGCAGAAGGCACATAGGGATTACTCTGGTCATATGTCTGTGTGTGTGTGTCTGTCTGTGATCAAAATGTTAACCCTTAATATATTGCATGCCGTATGAGTTCTGTAAGGGCTACAATGATGTAACTTGGTGGAAAGGAGGGGTATGGGGTGACATGTTGGTGATCTCATGTGATCTCATGTGATCTCATGTGACTAGCTCTGGTCCCTTCACAAACGTGCGACGGCAGACGACACTCGCGATCCGGGGACCGGAATATAGGTGAGATACGAGACAAGCCAATCTGTTGGTAATTCCCCGGATTGAAGGCTTTGGGTAAAGATTTTAGTCAGAATAGGAGCGATTTCAGGATCCTAGCTGGTATTTGATCTGGTCCTGAGGCTTTAGTGGGTTCACGATCTTGCAAAGTAGCTTCCTAACTCTCCTGTAATCGCAAGTCGAGTATATCAGGGGTTTTATCACCAGTCAAGTCGTGTATATTGTGCTTAGTCATTGCCTGTGATGTACATCTGATTTAAAGTAATTTCCTTCTTCCTTCCTTGTCTTTTTCTTTTTCCTTTTCTTTTTTCCCTCTATTTTCCTCATTTTTTATCCCCCTGTCTTGAAAAGCAGAGGGGGTATTGTTAGGGTGTGCATGTCTGTATTATGTTTGGTGTGTCCATTTGGTTAGGTTTTCGTTTTTTCGCGTCTCCTCAAAAAGTTTGTCCGATTTAAAACCATTAATATGTTTGTAATGGATCCAAGTGTGGGAAACTATGGGAAATAGTGATCCAAATAAGAAAATTGATGATTTTTCGCACCATCTTATTGGCTCGCTACGAGTTTTAAAATATTAGGCTCGACTGCGTCTCACCCAATATTTTCAAAACTCATAGCTCGACCAATACATGGGCTCACTCAGCCATTTTATACCAGACCTTGGGGTTAAGGTGGCAAATATAGGGGTCCTTCAATTGGATGATGTCAAAGCCACGTACCCAAGGTCAAAGGTCATCTGATGTAATGTTACAGTTTTGGTTTGGTTTAAAATTTTTTAGGGGTTTTCTTTGAAATTTGAAGGTCCGATTTACAACCTAGCTTGGGTCAAAGGTGCAATATACGTGTTGCCTCATATGTTGTTGAGTCAAGTCAGATACAAGGTCAAAGGTTCGTCCCTGTGGTCACTTCCATTCCCATTGTTGGATTTCATTTTTTTGTGGGAACTGTACAATTTCATGTTATTCTATGAACAATTTATTGGAATTTTTTTTGCCCGGGGGGGCCCTGAACATTGGAAAAGATGTACGGGTTATGTGCGGCCTTAAACCCCCCTTTTCGCGTCTCTCCATCAGTTCCCAAGATCCCCAGTTGAGCATAATTCAGTTCTTAAGGGGTCCCCCTTTTCATAAATTTTTGGCCTCAGTAAGTCATGCATTTATCAAATTTCAGCTCCCAAGGCCTCAATTTCCTCAAAATTTTCAGTTCCCCAAGCCCCTACTTTCGGAGACAAATTCTGTTCCCAAGCCCCAAGTCCGGAAATCCTGGCTGCACAGCCCTACCTGAAAAAGTTTGAGTGCCCCCCCCCCCCCCCCCCCCCCCCCCCCGGGGAATTTTAATGCCCTGCCACTGCCAACCTGTGCCCCACTAACCAAGTTGTGTTGTTATAGTGCTATCTTGCCAGGGGGATAGAGGTTATCCGTGTTTTCAGAATTAGCGGCCATCTTTGCGGGAGAGTAATCTGGGAACTTTACATTCACCTGCTTTGCACCTGGACCACATTCCATTTGTCTGGGTGAGATGTATTGTTGAAACCCTTGGAAGATGGCCGCATCTGAAACACGAACGCCTCTATTGCGCAAGTTACTTGCTGTATTTTTTTTCTTTTTCTCTTCTTTTCTTCTTGCTTAACTTTCTTTTTTCTTTCTTTTTAGGGTCGCTGCCTGGGGTTGTTCCACCCCCCCCCCCTACACCCTCCATTGCGATGGTCCTGGTGGGGGGGGGGGTTTGATGACCCATTAGATGCTTATCGGGATCATGGTTCAGTGAACTTCATTTTACAAGGTCTATTTTGGAAAAAAATCCTTAGTTTCAGGCCTGTATAAAACTTTAGCTCTGGGACGGGGCACTCATTTATGAATGGATTATGGGTGTACGGCTTGCACTTCGAAACCAGGGGAATTTGGTGATCAGAGGACTGAAAAAAAAATGAAAAAATCGGGTCTTTTTTTATGATAGAATTTGCCAATGATCTGCGAAAAAAATAAATAAATTAAAATATGCAAATTTTTCCCACAAATGGGGTTCTTTGGGGAATTTTGCAAAATTTTCTAACAAAATGAGCTCTTTGGGTGAAAAATTTCAACATTTTTCCCCCAAATATGGGTCTTTAAGTGAACGTGGTAACATTTTCACAAAAAATATTGGTCTTTGGGTGGAATTTGCCCCGGGGAATTTGGGCAAAAATATGGGGGCTTTTGGTGACAATGAAATGCTGAAAAGTGGGTCTTAACAGCTTTACTTCTAAGATGGTAGTGCCGTTGGGGGGGGGGGAGCTTTTCTATTCTGTTGGTTGGCAGTTTTATTGAATTTGGCATAGGGGAGAAGGGGTAAGTTGAGCCACGTTTTAAACATTTTGTTTTCATTCTGCCCGAGAAATAATAGTTAGGAGGCAAATCAGTGTTACAAAATGAAACATGTTGTTAGTTTTACTTGATAAGGTATCACAAATTTGTGACCAATATTTGCCATTATCCTTCGTGAGGACCAAAAATATTTTTGTAAACTGGCCTCAACTTACCCAGAAGGTGGGGTAAGTGAGCCAGCCATAAGAAATTCCCATCATTTTTGCTTTTCGAATTTTTTTGTTTTCAGGTATTTTGGCCAAAATTTTTTTTGATATATTTTAGTCTAAAAGTTGAAAATAATTTTTGATGTTGATTCGACTTGTTTTTGTTTTGGAAAGACAACTTGTTGCACCTTTTTCCTATGCTCAACTTAAACCCATGGTCCATTTGTCCAACTTACCCCATGGGGACCATTTTTAAGGTGAAAAAGCAGACTCCTTCCACTTGTTACAGTTTACAATCAGTTTCCCTAACGTTATGTTCACATATCACGCCCTCACTACACAAGAGTTCCATTATAGCCTTCATCCTTGTAGGGGGAATTTGACAAAATCATTTTTTACAGAAAAATGAACTTTTTACTTTCTAATTGTATGTGCAAGTGATTCCATCTTAACACTTGAGAACAAATGTGTTTAGAAATTGAACTAACGATAGTAAGTTCTTTATCTTCTTTCTAAGATGGGGTGGCTAATCTTACCGGCTGTGGCTCACTTGCCCCTCTCTTCCCTAACACACTCCCTGCGACTGGCGTGAAACTATGGACCGTCTATGGAGTGCTAGTGGCTAGGAAGCTAGAAGTTTTTCCTCTATTTCATTTTTTGATTCTCAAGATATTTTCTTGAAGTTGAGATACAGCAGCAGGGTTAAATTTTGAAGAAATCATTTCAGTGAGTAATTTTTGCTGCAAAGCCATGATTAGTTTGATTTCATCATTCACTTCCAAAAGTAATCTTTTTCACTCCAGGGCACTCCCAGGGTGTCACGCGCGTACCAGCCCCATTGGTCCAAGGGGTCAATTTCCCGGTAGTGCATCAAAAATTTCCCGGTCGCAAGGCAAAGAATTCCGAAAAAAGGGCTGATTTTAAACACAATATCAGTGTTTTAATATTTCCCGATTTCCCCTCAAAATATTTTTTCCGAGGGGGCACTCTTTCCCCCCCTCTTCCCCCACCGCTGGCTATGCCACTGCCAGGAGTAACTTGGAAGCAGTGCTTGGAAGCCATAATGGACCAATCAGGTGGCAGATTCCAATTTGTGACATCACACCTATCGACAGAATAGTATCTGAAGTTGCTCTGACTGGCCATTTAATGTTTGTGCATTGGTCTCTTGATGTGTTTTTGTCTAAAAAAGTTAAAATTTTGTGGTTTAAAACCCGAGGGGGGGGTGGTACTCAACCCAAAATTGGGTACGGGTGGGCGTCCACCACGGGGGGGTAAAAATCGGACCTCATTTATAGTGACCAAATTGTACAAAAATATGAGACCCTTTAATATAGTTGGTTCCAAAATTTCAACCCATTTATATAGTTGGCTTTGAAATTTCCCGGGGAAATTTTCGCCCATTTTCATAGTAATCTTGGCAAATCGGCCATTTCATAGTAAAACGTTTCCAAAAATCAGAAATCAACCATTTCATTGTGGATTTTAGAAAAATCGCCCCATTTCCATAGTAAAATGCGACCAAAAATTGAAAAATGACCCCTTTATAGAGCTTATAGCAGCACTGACATCACAAAGTGACCCATCTTTATAGTTTTGCCTCCCGTGGAGGGTTTCTCAGGGGTTTTTGTTGGGAACCCATCGCTCGTTCCAAAAAGAGGGACTAGCTGCAAATGCGGGACTACCGCAAGGGGTCTCAAATTCACAATAATCAAGTTTTAGTCCCGCTAGGGGTATCAATCAGTTTTGATTGTGACTGGGTTTCAATGATACCAAATAGGAAAATTAACCTAAACATATCAGCAAAATAACATTGAGTGTGTAATTTTTCTTGCAGTAACACAATGTCATTTTCTTGTATATTGCCTATTTTAAAGGTAGATCTTTTATTCACAGTATTGAGAACAGGTCCCGCAAGGGGTATAATTTCAACACCAAAAACGAGGTCCTGTTAGGGTATATTTTAACTGAAAAATTGGTCCCGTAGGGGTCACTTGCTTTTAGAAACCCTGGAACGAGCATGGGTACCCTAACAAACCTGAGAACCCTCCCCGGGAGTTTGCCTGTTGGGAAAATCGACCCATTGTTTATAGTAAGGGCGTGAAAATGTGACCCATATCGGCGGCCAATATGTACCTACCCCTTTTTCCACTGAGGCTCCATACCCCCCCCCCCCCCCCGGGTTTTACAAATGTCCCCACTTTTGCCAAAACTGTGGAAAAATTCCCACACCACCCTTTCACCCCCCCCCCACCCCAAAGAAAAAATCCTGGTTTACTGAACTGTGGGGGGTTTATTAATTAGCTTCTTCATTCCACGTAAACTTTCAACTAAAAAAGTACGATTCAAAGGTGTTATGCTTTCGTATTGCGAATTTGCGAGTAAAACAAATAGCGTTTCGATCTTTCCACGGCTTTATGTCTCATTTTTTCAACTTTGCGGCGAGAACAGCTTCGAGATGGCGCTCTTTAGCTTACAGCCATCCCCTGAATAACAGCCCTGAATTAATCCAAAAAGTCATGTTTTACAACAACCTTTTCACACTCGGGCTTCGTTGTGTTCAAGGAATTCATGAATTCTTTTATTCTAACTATTATGATGACCGCAACCCTATTTTTTCTGTAATAATTTGCCGAATAGTAGTATTATGCCCTCCTGAAAATATCGGTTCAGCCAGCTGAGGATGAAGTAAAACAGTTGCCGGGCCTTGCAAAGACAACCTACCTCAAACAATCTCTGGATAAAATCTTCGATGCTACAGGCACAAGACACTTTCATTATTGGTAAGCATGTAAAGCATGAACGCACGTGTGATATTCTGGCCGATATCATTGCTCCAGGACTCGCCGGCAAGGGGACTTAACCAGTTTAAGCGGATACGCACTAGACTCAGCTTCCAGTCCGACTGATATAAATATCAGTCGGACTGAGGGGGTTAAGTTAAGCATGGTCAATTCGATCGTGTCGTGTGTTCGTAAAAGATATTGTACAAATACTGCTATACTTGCACCAACCTGTGCGATTCCTTGTTATATTATCTTCATTTGTATCTAAGCAAATCTCCACTGGAATTACACATATTCACTCTGTGGAGCACAAGTTGGCAAAGCGAAACGATCAAAGAAGTAGTCTTTGAACACTGACAGCTACTCACCTCTATACAGGCAGTGCTTTGAAGTACAGTTACGGCGGTCCGGTAAGTAAGTAGTATCTTGGTACCCGAGGTATTAATTAAGGGATTTCATATATTGCTAACTTGGGATTTGATGCTCTATAGACTGGAAACAGGAGAGGTGTAAACCCTAGAGCAAGATGTTCAGCCTCCGACATGATATGTGTACATGTCTACGCTATTAAAATTATATAAAAACACAATAAGTCTACCAAGTGTGAATACTGGTGTCAGATAAGGAAATAGACACCCAGATTTGCTACCAGCAAACTGTCTGCACAACTGGAATACCTGGAGAGCATATCAGGGCGATTTAAAATCGCCAATTAAGCTGCAAATTGGCTGAAAATCGGCAAACCCGGACGTCTCCAGCAAAGCAAAACGATACCCGATAGTTATACCAAACCGATGCCGAATGCATAAATCAAACAAGATTCCACCAGTTTAGTAACTATTTGAAGAAATTAAAGAAGCTGTAGGGCCTTACGGACAGAGTAATGAGCGTAATTTGAAAGCTTGAGTGTAAAAACAGTAACTAAAACAGTATGTATTGCGTACGGCGTTAGGAGAGCCGTATCGTATAAAGTAACTGTATAAACTAGTCCTGCTGGGAACCAATCAGACCGGGAGGTTGGGATACATAGATTCCCCTCCTGTAGGAACAGGGGAGCGTATCTCGGTACATCGATTTGGCACTAGCTAGGTTTGTAAGCTTGCACGTAGAATTTAACGCACAATTCTACAATATACGGCGAAAATCTGTGACTAAAAATTAAAAGCCTACGACATGAGGTTAAAGCACTAGTCCTGCCTGTGAACCAATCATAACGTGGAGGGGGTTTTGGGCTACATAGCAATACCCCTCCTGTAGGAACAGGGGAGCGTATCTCGGTACATCCCCCTTCCAATTTGGCACTTGCTAGTGTTTGTAAGCTTGCACGTAGAATTTAA
>JAMKCH010053043.1:0-10106 GCA_023653785.1 Ophioderma brevispina
ATTGGCTCTTTGAAATGGCCTACTTATGCTGGTACAGGGGAGGTTATTCTTTAGTCCCTGACTAGCACACATTTGTAACACATCTCAGTACAAAAAGGTTTGAGTGACTTAATATGTAGACAGCCTGACAGACCCCTGAAACGCAATCTTAAGTGCCGCAGTGGTGCCTTAAGAGAGGGGGCCATGGCAAAGATTGTACCTGGGTCAATTTTTAACTTGATCCAATCATGTTGGAAAAGTATACCATATTTGTGTCCAACCATAAGGATTCAGAAAAGGTTATAAGTTTGGTAATATGTACATCCTAAAGTTTCAGAGTTGAACTAAAACAGCAAAATCAATCAAAGGGTCAATTTCAGTTGTACAGAAGGGGTCACATTTTAAAATTGCTCCGATTTGATGAAAAAATGGGGCAAATTATTGGTGGAGCCATATGATTAAATAAGGAATAGTTTTTGAGTGTCTAAAATGCTTTCTTAAGAAAGTAGGGGGTAACAAGAGCCAAGCCCCTTGATGCAATGGACGTTGACCTTCTTTGCCCTCTACATCGTAAACTAAGCATTTAACAGTTAAAACTATTCCTTATTTAATATCCTATGAACTCCACCCATAATTTGCACCATTTTTTATCCAATCGGAGCAACTTTAAAATTTGACCCCTGTTACAACTGAAATTGACCCCTTATTATTGATTTTTTGCGTTTTTACCTATACTTCTGAAACTTTAGGCTGTACCTATTTACAAACTATACCTTTTCGAATCCTTATGGTAGACCCATAACATGGGGTGCTTTTTCAACATGATTGATCATTTAAAAATTGACCCTGTACACCTTTGTTTTGGCCCCCTCTCCTTAAGGCACCGTTTGCGGCACTAAGAATCACGCTTCAGGGGTCCCTGTCAGTCTGTCACATATTTGATCACTCAAACTTTTGTACTTGAGATTTGTACAAATGTGTGCTAGCTCCTGGGTTATTTGGGTTTTTGCATAACTCCACATCCACTACTGACAACAGTTAAAGACAAAATGTTGAGTTATGCTTAGGCGAATATGGTACCCTCATGTAAAATTCTGTGTCATGGTTGTTGATGCCCAGTTAAAAGTTTTTTCCATTTTACTGTGCGGACAAACTGTTTGCAACTGTTGTTTTGTAACTGGTTCTTAACTGAGTTCAACTAGGTTTTCACTACAAACCTCGTTTGCTTTTCAGAATTGCTCAGAGTCGCAACGCTATCCGCTGCAAATCTGCATAAATGCAAAAAGGTCGGATACTATGGTAGCCTCAGGCTGATTGACCAATGGGAGGGGGGGGCCAACCTACTCAAACAGGCCATCCAGCATTCACTTTTCCTTGTTGCTGCACAATCACGCTCGGCGCATGGTAAATAACTCTACAATTCTGGCAGAGAGTGTAGTTGAAAATTGTTCATATTTCGCGTCACAGATCAACTTTTTTAAACTGGATTCACTGGATTGTTAAAAACAGTTTTAAACCAGTTTTTCAAGAGACACTGGCACATTTGAAAAATTGCGCCCTCAAGATTTTTTCAAATCGATATTTTTTGCATGGTTGATAAGCTTTATATACAAAATCCTCACCCAAATAATTAAGACCAACACCTTCCTTATGTTAACTGAACGATTTTGTAATTTAAGCCGTCGGGCCGGCGACACGAAATTCGCATACGACGACAATGGCAGTAACACAGAACACGCACAAGCCGTATCAATGTTTCTCACGCTATGTACACTGTTTGACCGGTCTATAACCTTGTGGTTTTAATATCATGGAGTACGAGTCAAAAATATTCCTGGTAACATACACATTTGTTGATTAAAGTTATGGAAAACTAAAAAATTGGCTCTACAATACCTGGATGGTCCTCATATCAATGTCCTATGCTTTTGGGGGGTGTTTTTTTTTGGGGTATGTTATGTTTATGTGTAAAATATATCTCTGTTCGTCTAATGGCCTAGACTATCTTTGAGAGCATTGAAGAAATTTCACTATTTGTGAAAATGTACCAGGTCGCTTTAAAGGGATCAACTGGAATTTTGACTGGGCCGGCCGCGCCCGCCGTTGGCCTTGGGGCCGAGGGCGCCAGCGCCCAGCTGTGTTGTAATTCTGGTCCATAAAATTACAGCAAAAATACAAAATAAGAATTCTCCAAAAGTAGATCAAATGTAGATCAGGTAGGCCACACATTACTTATAATTAGAGTAATAACAGCACTTTTGTGAAGTTGCTATTATTGCTTTAAGTTTTAAAGGCCGACTCAGAGATTTCCGGTGGAGGGTGTGCCCTTCAATTTCCAAAAAAAATAGGGATTTTTTTGGCTGTCTTTAATGCTTTGTCCATTATACTAATCACATTGTGTGAAACTGACTTAAGCTTTTTTAAATCGGAAAATTCATTCATATAGAAAATCACAACTTATAAAATCCGGATCCGGATTTGTGTTATAAACAGTATCCTATGGGACGTAATATACCCACATATTGTTTATGCCATCAAAACGAAAAATCCGATGCATCTTCAAATTTCGGAATTGTGCATTTTAGGTTACTATCGTAAGTTCCAGTTGATATTTTTCATTATTAACAAAAAAATAATATTCGAAATCTCTGAGTCAGGACTTTAAGCCAAAGTTCAGTGATATAAACAAATTTTAAAGTTGTCAAACTTACACCTGTCTCTTAAGAAGACTTAGTTCGCAACTGAAACACTAAAATTTATGCCCAAATCTGACGCAATCTATTATCGAGAATGACATTTTGTTAGGATAGTGCGAAGTGGAGATGCTAGGGATTGGTGTGGATGGATGGCGTGTCAGAGAGGGTTAGATGGGGAAGGGATGACGGTGGAGTGGGGACAGGGAGTGTGCAATTTCCAATTTTAAAGGGAAGGGGAGTCCATGAGTTATGGTGCATTATAGGGGGTGAAGTTTGTTAGAGCATGCAATGAGATGTGGAGAGGGTTCTGGAGAATAGGATTTGGAAGATAGTGGAAGTGGAGGAGATGCAATTTTGCGTTTATGCCAGGGAAGGGGAATGTAGATGCAGGTGTTTATTTGGGAGGTTGCCAAGAGGAATATCGAGCTAAAGGGAAGAAGCTGTAATGGTATATGTGTTTGGCTTTGAGACTTGGAGAAGGGCATTGATAGGGTACCTAGGAAAGTGATGGAGTGGGCGATGAGGAAGAGAGATACCAGAAGTAGTGGTTAGAGCAGTAATGAGTTCGTATGAAGAGCCAAAACGAGGTTTAGAGTGGGGTCTGATTTGTCCGAGGGTTTAGAGGTGAGGTGGTGTGCATCAAGGTTCCTGTACTTCGCATTGATTTTTGCAAATTTGATTGATTGTAGTCACAGAGAGTGCAAAAAAAGGTGTACTGAGTGAGTGTTGTATGCGATGACTTGGTTGTATGAGTGAGACATTGGAGGGACTGAGGGAGAAGTTTGGAAATGGAAGGCTTTTGAGGAGTTAAGGGTCTGAAGGTAAACCTTGGAAGACAAAGTGCTGGTGAGTGGGGTGGAGAGGTAGGTCAGGTAGCGAAGTAAGGTAGACCCATGTGGGAAGAGAGTAAAAGCAAATAAAGTATGGTGCTGGAGGCAAAATGTGGGAAATGGATCAATGGGAGAGTGCACAAAGAGGAAGAGCGTAACCCCCTAGTTTGGCAAGAGATTTTGGGGGTAGAAGATGTGGAAGGGGTGGAGGGATGGGGAACAGGAGGGGATAAAGTTGTTGTGATGAGGTGGAGTTGGTGAAGGCGTTCACATACCTAGGGATAAGGTTAGGGGGGTGGTGTGTGTGAGGTGCTGTGACAGAAGTGAGGTATTGGTGGGTGAATGAAGTTTAGAGAATGTCGGGGAGTTGTTGCAAGGGAAAGATATCCTTTGAAGATGAAAGGAATGGTGTACAAGAGTTGTGTGAGATCCGTGATGCTGTATGGGAGCCAGACATGGTGTCTGAGTGAAAATGAGAGGGGGATTTGGAGGAGGACAGAGAGAGCAATGTGAGAGCGAATGTGTGTGGTGTGAAGTTGGACAGGATGAAGACACGAGAGACTGATGCAGAGATGTTGGTTGGAAGAGGTGGGGGACCGATCGGCGAGGCGAATAGTGTACGTTAATATGTGTTGAGGAGGAAGCGACGGCATGTTTTAACAAGGGCTTTTGAGTTTGAGTGGGCGGGCGGTGGGGGAGGAGGGGACGTCAAGAAAACATGGGAAGAAACAAGGGAGGAGGGAGAGTAGGAGGGTTGGTTGAGGATGGAGGAAGCATTGAATCGGGTGAGGTGGAAGGAGGAAGGAGCAGGGCGGTTGCTGCAAATGTGAGGTGGAATCCGGCCACCATCGTTGACGGGGATTAAAACCGGATTTAAAACTTGGGTTTAGAGTAGTAGTTACGGCTCCGCTCTATTTTGTGATGCGAGTACACCCACATGGAAATGTTCATCACGTGGTAGAGGTTCCTTTACTAAGAAGACTGAAGATTTGCAGGATCTATCTCGCAGTGTGCTGCTCCATTCCCTTAGATTAGCATGTATAAATGCAATAGATTGTGCTAGTGCTTTAAGTTCCTCCTCCTCCATCTTCTTCTCCTCCTCCTTAAGACGCTTACACGAAGACTCATAGCTCAAGAACCTTAGCAGCCCAAACCTGGTTAGACTTATAGCCCCTGGGCCCCTGATGTGCCTTTGGGTATCTTGGCCCCAGAGGTCAAAGGTCAAAGGGTACAGGGGGCCAAATGTTTTAAAATATAAGACAACTGTAACTAGAGAACACAGCAGCCTCAGGGCCCAAAATTTTGCAGGCATAGCCCTTGGGCCCCTTGATGTTGCACTTTGGGTATCTCGATCCCAGATGTCAAAGTTCAACAGATATGGGGGAACCGTTTTATAAAATGAGGGGGCCGCCCATAAGTCAAAAACCAAAGTAGCCTCAGAGCCCAAACCTAGTGGGCTTATAGCCCTTGGGGCCCTGATTTAACATTTTGGGTATCTCGATCCCAGAGTCCAAAGTTCAAGGGCGTACAGGGGACTAATGTTAAAATGTAGAGAGCCACCCATAACTCAAGAATTGGAGCAACCTCAGAGCCCAAACTTGGTGGGGTTATAGCCTTTTGGGTATGTCGATCTCGGAGGTCAAAGTCCAAGGGCTACGGGGGGAACATGCGAATATACCCATGTTTGCTAAACACAACTGTGGCGTCTAGTTGTAACTGTACTTGTTCAACATGGTCTGAAGTTTCTAATGTTTTTGCTGCATCTATCCAAGAAACAAGCTTTGAAGCATGAGAGAAACCATCAGGTCAGGTTTCCTTTGAGGGCTTGTTACTGGTATCCTGGTAACCAGTACTACCCGTCCCAGGGCCGAGTTGTCGGGTGGCTAAACCATCACCCCATTGGGTTTCTAAAGAAATCTAACTTTGGGAAAGTGGTTTTTCATTTTTTGGAGGGAGAATTGGGTGCGCGTTGTTAAAATCTGTTTTTGGACCGCCATTTTGAATTGGTACAACCGATTTTCATTATTTTCCTGTCATGTGGTTGTGTTGATGTACCCTATCAATGAGTTTTGGTAAAAAGTTCCACTGGCAAAGTGGTTTTCAGAAGGGGGTCCATGTGGACCCCCCTTACACTAATGGGAGTGCACAAGACCTTATACACTTTAAAAGGGATAAGCAGCGATTTGCTGACCTGAAATCATAAATTTTGTATATTTGTTACTGGCATGGATGTGCTAATATAACCTGCAAGTGGTTGGCTTGAAATCCTTATATTAAAGACAAGGCAGTGCTTTTATCTGAATCTGTAATTTCTATACGTGCGTATCAAAATTCCGACTTGAGATAAAAAAAGCCTTTCCCTGTAAATATCCAAAATTTATAAGCGTAATATTGTGCACCATGACCTGTACAGTTTGACCTCAAGCACAAAAATTATTGATCTTTGTTTATTATGTGCTGGTGTAAACCACAATCGGTTGCTTAGTGTATATTTTGAGACGCCATCGCTCTATTGCGGGAGACAGTATCACAAATTTCCTCTTTTTTTCACTATTTGGTGTGTTTGTTCCTACATTAAAGTAGTTATATGGAAGCTTATGGAATTATACATAACTTTGATTTGTAAGCTAAACAATTTCACATATTTTTTTATTCCATAGCATTATTGCTGATTATCCCTTTTAACTGTTAGAGGACACATAGCGATCACTTTGTCCACTGTTGTCTGCTGTAGTCTGTTGTGAAAAAGGGTTAACATTTGCCTGTAATATCCACTGACCTCTACACATGGATAGCGGGCTGCCGCACAGTTGAATGGTCGCAGAGTGTCACAACAGGAAGTTGCTTTTTTTACGTATACAATATGGTGGATACAATGCATACACCTGCTAGTGCACATGCAGATGTTCTATTGTTTGACAAGGTGTATGCATTGTTTCCCCAATATTGTATAGGTAAAAAAGCAACTTCCTGTTGTGACATTCGGCGACTCGGACCCGCTATGCATGTGTAGAGGTCAGTGGTAATATCCACATACTTCAATGAGTCATAGGTGCAACGTGGGATCCCGCATTTGTTGATGAGGTCAAAGGTCACATATGAAGGTCGAAGTTTATGTGAGGTCAAGTTGAAAGAATTGAAGAGTTGAAGATCAATTGGAACCAAACTTTGTTTATGGATATTGCTCAAACCCTCATTTGTCTAAGGTCAAAGGTCGCATGTCAAGGTCAAGGTCGCACGTCAAGGTCAAAGGTCGCATGTCAAGGTCAAAGGTCGCATGTCAAGGTCAAAGTTTACATGTCAAGGTCAAAGGTCATATGAGGCCTATCATTCATAAACCGCAATGGTGGGCAACACAAGCGGTCCAAGGACCGTCATGTATTTTTTTAGTGAATGTACAATTCTATATTATTGTGTTATATAGCCTCCATTTTGTGATTGAAAATAGTATTTTATTTTATTTTCTCAATTTTATTTGAGAAAAGATTTCTCACAGGAAAAGTACTTTGTTTACTCTAAAGAGAAGAAAGTGGAAGTCCCCAGTGTTTGTGCAAGGTGCACCTGTTAGATAGATTGCACAAGAGGTGAATGGGGATTTCCCAAGATGTAAACTTAGTAACTGAGTCAACTTGTTTAAATTCTTTAAGATCAAAACATTGCATGATCTGGGGGATTCCCCTATAGAGTTATATATGTGAAGTGATGTAATTCAGATGGTGTAATTTATGTGAATTCCAATTGGTCAGTTAGTGCAATGTTATGTTTATGTATGATACTGTGGTAATGTCTATTTTAAGACTGGGAACTTTGTGTTGAAAAACAAATGGTATTATAGCGAGTTGCCCAAGCTTTGATTTGCCAGCAGCAGTTATAATCAAGAGCTATAACGGTATAGTTATAGCTATTTTTAGTCTACAATAATGGTAGATTTATGCTTTAAATAGTGCCAGGATTTATTGTATTTCAATTCCACATGAGCAGAGTGCTATAATTATTCTACTGTCGTCTTTGAAGCCGAAAGTGCTGGGAATCAAAATAGGATTCAAAATTGTGGACAGATAGAAATCGTGGTGATTATCTTGGACTGATATACTGTGGAATATTAGTGTCGTCGAGGGACTTATTTAACTTTGTCGTCTTGAACTGCTGGACAAAATTAACTTCAGGACTGAGAAGATTCCCATGGAATATATTACCAGAGGAGTTTTATGTGACTTTGCATACTGTCATTTTGGAGTCTTCGCTGTGAGGACATATCAACGTTGAACTACTACGCTACTTTTAGTTGGAGACATAAATGAACTCTTGAGTAAGATTAGAATTGTTAAGTGTAATTTTGAATTGTATAGATAATTGTGCTTTGGACACACTAAATTCTTGATCCAATCTGATTCAAATAAATCTGTTTTGTTATATAAAATTCAGATCACTTGTGCACAAGGCTCGTTTATTTGTGTTTGAAAGGTATTTCTGACCTTAGACGTCTACGAGACATCAACAATTGTTTGACAATACAATCAAGATGCTCATATTCTTATCATTACGGTGATTTGAGCCATGTGATAGTTTTTACTCTCACATGGCATGAAAAGAGGACTGGTAATATCATGATATAAAGCAAATATGGACTGCCTATATTTGTGCAATAGTAAAAATATGAGGTCAAAATTTGACTGTTCCATTTCATGAGGCAAAGCCTCGAAAATTTGACCTCATGATAGATTTTTTACTATCACACTCTTAAGCATTCAATATTTGTATACTATCTACTGGTGACAAGAAATCCACTTCAATTGAGATGACTGGCTCCACTTCCTCCACCAAGTGACCAGTGTGGCAGTCTACTTCAGTCGGATGACTTGTTAAGTATAGTGTATAGAGAAAAATTTACTCGCGAAATTTGTGAGATCAGTCGACTCCTAGTATGCGTATCCAACTGGGCCCACACCCCGGGCCCACACGGGAGCCAAGCCGCCATGGCGAAGGTTACTTAAATGAGCAAAGAGTATCTTATGATACCAGTGGTGTCACTAGTGATGGACGTCTTGATACCACCAGGTGTGGGTGTACCACCTTTTATTATTTGTGGCAGAGGGTGTCTATAGAGGCTTAGAACACAAAAACTGCATCAGTTGGATGACTATACGTACATTAGAGATTGATCTCACTAATTTGGTGAGTACATATTGACACCGGCTTTTAAGAATTGAATTGCATTGACTTCTTTTTAGATACTTCTTTTTAGATACGAATCATTGGTTGTCCTGGTAATGGAGCAGGGTAGTCAATTCTAGTTTGGTCATCAAGTGCATTGGGAATTTGGAGTCATTGAACAATGTTTAGTAGCTACCAGCAAGCTTGGGTATTCCTTCTGACATGGACAGCCTATGCATCTACCTACTTGTTGCGTAAACCTCTTGGAGTGGTAAGCGGCAAATTAAAATATGATAAAGGAAAAAAATATTGGTAGCCCTGCCCAAAACCAAATTCAGATTTATTTTAAAAGAATTTACTAACATATATTACATGGTCAAAGCAGTTGCAAGATACATATTGGTTTGCCTAAAGGTAAATTTCAAATTTCCCAAATAGAATTTTATGCTTAATTACTACCCAACCATAGCTGTGTGTAAATGTGAATAAGCACCATTCTTAAAAAGACCTGTTGCCTGATTGCATTTGAAGTGCATTCTTTAAAATCTTCAATTTTAGTAGATGACCTTTGACCTTTTGGGTCACTCTGAAACCCTGATAACAAAGGTCAGACTGTCTTCCCTATACCTTCATGCCAAATGTCGGCCCCCATATGTCAAACATAACGAAACCCATAGTCAGACTCACAGACAGACTGATCTCATTTTGTGTTGTGTGCAAGAATTGCAGAAGGCGCATAGGAATTACTCTGGTCGTATGTCTGTGTGTGTGTGTGTGTGTCTGGTCAAAATGTTAACCCTTAATATATTGCATGCCGTGTGAGTGCCATAAGGGCTATGATGATGTAACTTGGTGGAAAGGAGGGGGCAGGGTTAGGTGACATGTTGGTGACCTCATGTGACTTTGGTTGCCTCATGTGACCTTTGGCCGGTCAAAATGTTAACCCTTAATATATTGCATGCCGTGTGAGTTCCGTAAGGGCTACGATGATGTAACTTGGTGGAAAGGAGGGGGCAGGGTGGGTGACATGTTGGTGACCTCTTGTGACCTTTGGTCCCATTCACAAACCGCCCCGGCAGATGACACTTGCAGTCCGGGGACCGCGATGTATTTTTAGCTTATATATAGGCTATTGTCATCACGTAGCAAATTAGAGTGGGAAACTCAATATTATCTCATAAACTAGTCTCTCATGTCTTGTCCAATTCTTTTGAAACTCAAAGGTATGCAAATAATGACATTTCTTTGAAAAGTTATGTTGTGGATTTTGAAAATTCTGAGCAGATGTTGCGTTTTGGGGGATTTTGTTCGGCCCTTTGTGTTTTTGGCATGAATTGTGTTGGTAGGCAAAGATTATGCTGAATTGTCTGTTGTTCTACAATGTAGATGCATGTTGTGTGAAAGCTGAAAGCCATGCATTATCAATGCTGGCCTAGAGAGGCATTGC
>JAMKCH010053044.1:0-16692 GCA_023653785.1 Ophioderma brevispina
CCTCAAGAATTTGACACCACATCATCACAGTGAATATTAGAATTCACCAACTTTAAACCCTAACATTGATTTTCTGATTTAGAATCACTGATCAGCGCCTTATGTAGAGCAGCGTTTTCCAACCTGGGGGTCGCGGGTGGTGAAATGAGAACAGGCGTCAGAAACGATAACTTTCTAAACAATCCCAGTCCCCGCGACACGGGTGTCATTTGCCGTCACTGTTTGTGAAGGGGGTCAAAGGTCACCATTGAGGCGTCACCTATTGCTCACCCCACCCCGCCCCCTCCTTTCCAACCAAGTTACATCAAGTGTTGAACCTTATTGTGTTGTCTGCAATTCTTGCAGATGACAAAACAAGCTTGGGGAGAAAGTGAAAATCATGAAAAATAGTCGTGGCCGGCAAAACATGTATTTTATTGAAATTAGCAAATACAATCAACTTTATTTTTTTCATTTAAATGTATTTCTGTAGCCAAATAAAAGAGAGGGAATCTATTGCATGTCTGAATCTATATGAAACTCACTACATATTACAGAGAATATGCCGACAACTTGCAAATCTCTCGTTTGCACCTTTAAGTAGGATTCAGACCTATTCCCCACTTCCAAAGAAAATGACAGCTATCACACTTTCCAAAATGGCAGTGAGCACATATCCAGGCCTCTGACTGACAGTCTGGCAGTACCCGTAATCAATTTCCCCCATTTGTTCATCATACTCCCTTTTGAAGCCTTACTGCCGGTTGGCGAATACGGTGGGAATATGCCAGAACTTATACAGACACAGGCACTATCCTGTAAGATGTGGAGCATATTATTTTGAGCATGTGAGTAAAATCTGAGCCGCCATAACATCATCCTTGCCCTCGCAGCATGGCGTCAGAGACGACTTTCAACAGTTACCCAGCTTTGGACTTCCATCCAGACTGGGCCACCACACTTGAAAAATCGTGGACAGACCGACATGGTCTTGTAAGATTTCTCTAAGGCGTTCGATAAGGGTTCCCATCAGCTCTTATCCGCCAAGTTGGATTTTTACGCGGATTAGAGGGTCACCACTCCGCTGGATCAACAGCTTTCTCCCTTCTCGCCAACAGGCAGTGTATGTTAATGGCAGACACTCTCACATGGGGGAATGTAACATCAGGCCCGTACCACAGGATCGGTTTGGGCCCGGCACGATTTCGTATTGTTATCAACGACCTACAAAAATGACACAATCCACTCTCAAATCCGCCTTATTCTGCCTGACTGACAGCCAGCACATCTTAGAGAAATAAAAACCCCAGAAGATCACCAAATTATTGCAAAAAGACCTGCAGACCCTGGCTAAGTGCGGTCTGAGGATTGGCTGATGGAATTCAACATCAAAAAAATGTGCTGTCCTTCAATTCCACGACAAAAAGGTCGCCGAGTCTCTTCCAATACACCATCCTAGGCCAGCCAGCTGTGCCATATTGTGAATCAGCACAATTATCTGGGGCCCGGCTATCCATGCAAGTGCATCTACGCTGGAACACTCATTGATCAAAACCATCATCCAAAAAAACATATCTAACAGCACCTTGGGCCCCCTACGCAGAAACATTGAACTCCTTGTTCAAAAGACGTCAAGAAGAGGGCCTATGAGTCCCTCGTTCGTCCGCGCCTTGAATAGCATCAGAGACTGGGAACCCACACACAACAACTTTACTTTAGTGGCAGCTCTTTTTTTGGAGCAAGTCGAGAGCAGGAGCACGATTGTGTTTGCTGATTATCGCCAGGACGACCAGTGTTGCATACCACTCTTCAACAACCTGGATGGGAGTCTCTTCAGGTTAAGAACGCCTTACATGCGCACAACTAAGTAATGTTCTTCAAAATTCACCAACAACTTGTCAATATCAGTTCCCAACATGTGTTGTTCCAGTATACATACATTTCAAGAAATGATCATCAAACTTAAAGACCAGATTCCCAACAACAACTACAGATCTCTTACAAGTTGACTACTAACCCAGGCGTCCATACGTTGTTTGGAAAATAACCTTCCAGCTCAAGTGGTCACCACTTCTACTTGCCTCGGCCTTTCAGAGAAGCCAGCCCTTACCAGCCATCGAGCTATGCTCTCCGTCTGGCAGCGCACATTGATGCTAAACCATCCTGCCTCCTGTATATAGTGCCACATTTTGTTCTGTTTTTGACCGTTTTGCTTGAGATTTGATTCCAGTTTTTTGCATCTGCTTCTACTTTTTACTTGCACCTTGTGACTGGAGACGCCACTTTATCGCACTTCAAAATCATCCTAGTTAGCTCAACGAGCTGCAAATAAGGATCATCATACCAAGTACAGGGCATAAAGATTTCCCATAATGCCTTTGGCAATGGCAACCACCCCCGATGCTAAGTATGATGACGTCACAACATTTCAATAGAAAGAAACAGAATTGAGTAGTGATTGAGCTGAGTTTAAAATTTAATGAAAGCTCAACACAATTTGGTCCGATCATTCATTCAGGTAAAAACCTTAAACAATTTAAGACCATACTTGTAACTATTAATCATTCTGTGCGCGGGTTGCATTGAATATCATTATCATACGTTAGTCTGTATATTGGAACTGGTCTATTTGGAGTCCAAAAATGTGTCGGCACAACAGTAAGTGTGGCACGTATTGTTGGGTAGTAATGCTTTTTGTCATGTGAGTGAAAATTGACTTCTGTCGACGGTTTTTGTTAGAGGGGCGAACTTGGGGCTATAGCATTGAGTAAATGGAGTATGTAAGTTTTGAAGTTTTTCCCATGGCCGAAATTCTTTGTGTTGTGTTTTGGGTGGAGGAATGATGTAATTTTTTTTATGAATTCGAGGCAAGTTATTTGAAGAAATGAATTCATCAGTTAGTAACCTTCATTTTCTCAACGTGTGTTATTCAAACCTCTAATAGCTGAAAAGGTTGTATACTCTAGCTGTGTTCAAAATTTTGTTTTGAAAATAAAGGTTGCTTTGCAATAGCAGCACCCAGGGGTGTCATCAATTTTCTGAGGTCCTGCCAGTTCCTTAGCTTGTTTATTCCAAGACATACCTGGGTCATTCCATGCCAATTCAACAAATGTGAGTACACCATTACCTCATGGATTTCTTTCCTTTTTTGGTGTAGTGACAGATATAATGAGAAATTGAATCCTGAAATTTGACTCTGTACCAACCTCTTTTCGTTTCACGCTACAGCCAATTTAAATTGGAGAGGGGGTCACTCAAAAACATTTACCATGGTGAAAGATGGCCCAATAAGTAAGAACTACAGAACACCCGCCTCATATCCTTCAAACGTGCATTCTTGATGCCTTTTTGCTGCCGATTGCAAATAGTGAACAGAAAAACTGGCACCTTGGTTGCCCCAATTTAAAAGTACGGTGTTTTAAAATGCTCAAAACCACTTGGCCATACTTAAGGGCATAATTCCAAAAATAAAAGTGATAAACTTCCAATTTAGGCGGATGATAGCTATCTTAACTTAATATACCTTGTGTACAATCTTATACTTTTATATCACTTTGTTGGAAGAGAAAGCTGTAGTAAAAATCAATTTGACCTTGACTTGGCCCCCCCCTAAAACCAAGTCCGACAGACCGTCATCTTCCAGAGACTCTAGTATAGCTGGCTGGCCAGCCCTTCAACACAATGGACATCATCACTTACCAGAGACAACAGGCATTGACCAATGACTGTCCCGGTATGTCCACTGGAGGCTGATGCCACCACGGGCGGACTGTAGAGGGGAAGGTAGTCTGATGGCTCCCAGTTCTTGTCTGAGGAGATGAGATCTGGAAGAAATGTTGGGAATCGAATTGCATTATGATTGCAAAGCCTTTTGGAAAGAGTTCACATGTACACATCCATAAAAATACAAATTTGAATTTTGCATATGAAGACCCTAACACTATTATGGACAATATCGCCGCCCCCGATATTTGCATATTGTGTCATCATAGATTCTTAACAAATTATGGTTACAACACAGAGACGTGAAGCGATATTTGATTGTTTACTTAGAGGGCCCATTTGAGCATGTGTGGGGCCCATGAAAAAGCCACAACTCACATCATAGACTGTTAAATCGCCTCATCGATACAATCGACAATTGGGGAGCTGTTATTGTGAATATTTACAATCAAAGTGCTGATTGGGTTGTGCGCGTAACAATCTGCCACCTAGATGGAGGTGAAAGTGACGATTTTCCTGATGCAAATGTAATAACATTCTTATTCATGGGCGGGTGTTTAGTAAAGCACACCTCATATCCTTGGTGTTGCCTATCTTTACGAGACGATATTAGATAGTGCTTCGTCGCTCAAGTGTTTACCCGCGCGCGTGTATCGTTACGCAGTGCACGCAGCTGTACGGGTTTGGTTCATTTGGACAACGGGTAATATTTTTTTGCCCTTTTTACTAATATTATTAAAATAAAAATATTTTCGTGATTAAAACAACCAAAAAACTAACATAAGAATGAGAATAAAAGATAGGATTTGTGTTTGTGCCTTCTAATATCGTGTCATATTGGCATGGGCAGTCCAAATTATGTTTATCGAGTGGATACCGGCTTGCGCCGGCATCCACTACTCAAAATATTGGACTGCCCATCCAATATGACACGATATTAGATAGGCAAAACAACAATCCTATCTTTTATTCTCGTAATTGGTAATCACGCCCTGTGCATCCCATAGGGCGGATATGTGCGGATATTAATTACTCATGTTGTGTCCTTAAAGGTGCTGTTCGATGGTCATTGTTGTCCGGAATTTGAAGCCCCCTCAAATCCATTTCCATTCCAAGATATAAACAAAAAAAATGCTGTTTTTATTATTGTTAACCCTCAATATTATCATCACAGTATGAGTAGGGGGGGGGCGTTGCAATAATTCTTATTGGTCTTCTACCACCAAAACCACAAGTTTGTTCCCAGCTTCTCTCATAATCAGTAGAGAACACATAGACATATTGGAACTCACCTTGAAAGGCATATCTTGAGTCACAGCCTCGTCCCCCAACTTATTACCTATCATTTGAGTGTTTACATCATCTGAACAGTTGCTTCAAGTATAGTAAATGTGTTCATTCTTATGTGCAATTCGATCTGCTTTGAAGAAATTTGTAATTTTAATTGGGACAATATTTCATCAACAATGGCCTACGGGGCAGCGTGAACACACATCTGTGCATAACATCCACATGCACTGTCAGAATCACCTGGATTTTTGGAATAACCTTTTCTCTGGATATCTAGTGACTATAAAATAAAAATAGGTGCTATAACTGAAATGTAACCTTCATGAGCCAATCCAAACCCACTGTACCATCGCATACCTTTTCATTTGTCCAGTAACGCTTGGGCATGTGACTCCCTCTTCCTGATGTATGCCCTCAGTCCGGCTATCCCAACCAGTCAGATACAAATTAACCACACCGAATGACCACACACTGGGTTGCCGCCTCAACGCCAAGTCCCATCTCGCCGGACAGTACCGCAGCGGCAACCAGTACCGACACAGCCGCTAATAATACCCACAATGCACTGGTCCCCATGAAAACTTGTTCCATTGCAGGAGTGCTAGCCAGGCTTTGGCTCTATGGTGAGAGTAGGGTCTGCTCTCTCTCTCTGCCACTGGGCCTCCTGGGATAGTAGTTCATCCTGATGGCCTGCAAGGTTCTTCTTCTTCTGTAGGGCTGCGCTGGAACAACAGCCCTATAGGTTCTGATACCTCTACCTCAAAATAGAAATTAGATATTAGGAGTTGGGGCTCCCGCTGATGGAAAAAATATCTTACTTAAAGGGATAGCAGCGATTTGCTGATCCAAAACATTGAAAAAATCATCAAATTTGTATTTGTAGTATCTTGGTGTACTGCAATGGATGTGGCTAACATAACTGCAAGCGGTTGACTGGAAATCCATGTATTAGAAAAGGCAGTAACTTTTTATCTGAGGCGTAAGGTCTATAACGGGCCATTAAAAATTCCAAATGGAGAGCAAAAAGCTTTTCCCTGTGAAATATCCCAGATTTATAAGCAGAATATGGTGCACCATGACCTGTACAGTTTGCTCTCAAATACGAAACATTGACATTATTGATCTTTGTTGATTCTGTACTGATGGAAACCGCAATCAGCTGTTTTTGGTGTCCTTTGCAGACGCCATCAACTGTAATGCTCATTTGGGAGACGGTATGACAATTTCATGAAAGCTTCATTTTTTTTCAACTATTTTGTGTTTTGGTTCCAACAAAAGACTAGTTTTTTTTTTTGTGCTTTGTTTCCAACCAAACACTATTTTTTTTTTTTGCTTTGTTTCCAACAAAACATATTTTTCACTATTTTGTGTTTTGTTCCAAGTAGTTATGTGGAATTGGTACAGCACTTATCACTGGATTTTTAGCTAAAAAAATAATTTCCATTTCCACATTTTTTATTCTCTCGCACTATCGCTACTTACCATTTATTCAGTTCCATTTCCAACAAAGTTTTAAAATGTTACCTATGGGCAAATTTACAACTGCCCACTTGGTGACCATCACTGAGTAGCTTCTTGTAGCCTTAATTACCCTCCTTGAGGTCTATACGTCGATTTTTATTGGTTTCTAGATTGGGTTATACGTTTTTAGCCAATCGGAGACAAGGTTAAGGTGGGTCCCTAGATGGCACAATGAGATAATTAAATATGAATGAAATTAATTTTGGTCAATGGATGGTTATAATAAACAAATGATCTAATGAATCATTGAGAAAACCGTTCCTAAGAAGACCGATTGCTATCGTAGGAAAGTTAAACCTTACCCTTTTACTTTTTTTACTCGGTATTTTCTCGATTTCTCCTTTTCCTAAAATTTGCCAAATTTTGCGAAAATTGAACCTTGAGAAAATCTGTGTTTTAGTAAAGAAATACATTGGTCCCTCACCCCTCTCGTGTCGCCTGCCATTGCGGTTGTGAATGATAGGCCTTCACATGACCTTTGAACCATTGATATGTGACCTTTGCCATCATAACAAATGAGGGATGCATGTTAACTCCATTAACCCAGCTTGGTTCCTAGCACTTCACTTTCCAATGAGGTCCATTTACATTTGCAGCATTTCTTACAACTTGAACCTAACATGACTTTGACCTTGGATTTGACCTTGAACCGCATCAGCTCATGAGGGATCCCATGTTTTATCTGACTCAATTTGGTTTCCAATTGCACTTCAATTTTTCAAACTGAGTTAAATTTTTACATTTTCAGCCTATTTTACAACTGAAACTCACATGACCTTTGCACTTGGTATTGACCTTTGACCCTATCAACAATGGGAATGTCATGTTGTAACCTTTTCCCAAATTTGGTTTAAATCCAACAAAGTATTTGGATATTACAGACCAATTTACCCTTTTCACACAACAACAGACCACAGACTACAGTGGTAAAGTGATCCCTATCGTGCTTCTGCCTAAGGCAGTTGACCTTTCAACTGTCTCTCTCTTCTCAATAACTATCTGACTTCAAATGAAGTATGTTGTGCAAGTGATGAAAATACATCTTTATGCAACTATTGAATCAAACATCTTGTTGTGGGACCGCCAGAAATCAGCAAGACATTGAAATTTCATCTGGTCTAAATTAGCGCTTTGTTTAAATTTTAAATATGTTATGTTTTTCCAAGATGCGTTCGCAATCAAAAGTACATTAAACTGTCTCACGTTCATAGACGCAGCAAAATTCACCACGCGACGCGATGCTGCGCTTGCGCCTGACGGCGTAAAATGTGCGTAAATTCCCCCGTTAAGACCATGTGGTTTTTGCGGATATTAATGTCAAATAGCCTATTTTAAATCGTCAAAAAAATACAGCTTAGATGTCTGCAGGCGATAACCTTTGTTGATAACGATAGAACACAGGTTAATATTTAAAACTGGTGCAAAATCAGAAATTTGTGTAAAATCAAAGGCATAGTGTTGACACTGCCCTTAAACCATCACAAATGTGCGAACTGGTAGACAAAGACACATATCATTGGTTTTCATTGACAAAAAAAAAACAAAAAAAGGATTTTCATTCCTATGAACCATCTATGGGCCATCCATGGACCCACCTTAAAAAGCTTAAAGGTAGTACAGAGATCTGAGAGGTCTATTGTGATTGGTACTCAAGGTTATATCATGCTATTATCATGTAATAAGTCAATCAGAGATACTGTAAGAAAAGGTGGTACACCTCAGTTGAGGTAGTCCTGTACAGGGCATATCAATAAAAATACATCGCGGTCCTAGGACCGCGAGTGTAGTCTGCCGTCACGGTTTGTGAATGGGGTCAAAGGTCACACAAGGTCACCAAAGGGTAACATTGAGGTCACCAACATGTCACCCCACACCACCCTCTCCTTCCACCCAGTTACATCAGCGTAGCCCTTATTGAACTTCATACAGCCTGCAATATATCAAGGGTTCACATGTCTGACCGGCCAAAGGTTCACATAGAGGTCACAATGGTCACTTGAGGTCACCAACAGGTCACCCCACCCCAACCCCTCCTTTCCAAGTTACGTCATCGTAGCCCTTACGGAATCATACGGCATGCCAATATATTAAGGGTTAACATTTTGAACACAGACACCACACACCACAACACGCCCAGAGTTTTTTTATCCACATGTGGGCTATTTCACGTTAAGCGTGCACTTTAGCAACTACCAATTATCAATCTAGTTGCTTTAAATTGGGAAATAACCATAATTATTTTATATGATAAATGCTTTGGAGAGCAAGCCTAAAGGAGCATTTTTACGGAATTATATGTGTTCTTTCCATTAAATTGGCTAAATATGCACTTTTAAACACATTTTTGGAGTTTCATTTTAGATTTTGAAGGTATTGCACTAAAATCCCAAATATGGTTTACCATCTGTGTATTGTTTTTATTAGTGGTAAAATATAGAAGGTAGTGTGAGGAGTATACACGTTAAATGAGGAAAATCGATGTAAAAATGACAAAGTTATGAAAATTATTGTAAAATCTTATTGATTTTATCTTAAATTTTGATGCATTCGCGTTAAAAGAAAAATGTAAATGTCCTCTCCACAACAAGGTCTCATTGTATTTAATAAATTCAAAATATCTTCTTAAACTTTGTCTATAACAACGTTGTATCGTGACCTAATGATGACAAATGGCAATTAGTGATTGGGAATTGCCGGAAATATAACCAAAAGGTCTGGTTTCACCATCTTGATCCGCGTTAAAGTGTGTCCTCTCCAGAACATGTTATAATAGGTAATTGGTTTAACCCAGAATGACTGGAGTCGTTATATTTATTCCTACAGAGAAGCTTTATTTTCCTACAGATTAGAATATAAATTTGCGTGTTGTCGATGCTTTACGATGTTAAATTATGATTTTTTGCATCTTGTTTAAAAAAAAACGCATTCCTCTCCAGAAACAATACAACATCGATTTTTTTAAAATCCAAAGAAAGAAAGTATTTAAAGTAACAGCAGCCTCTATTTATTTGATCAGTTAATCATTATGTTGCATATTATGTTTATGAAACCACAATTTTTTGCCTAGGTTTTTGTGTAATTCGGACAAAAATTAAGTACTTTTCTCTCATTGGCAAATTTCCAAAATGTCTGGATTGTACCAGTCTAACAATGTAAAATGGCATTTTGGACTCTTAAATTTGGCAGCAGGTCCAGTGACCTGCACCACCAAACAACAGACAGTATGAACCTATTACTGTAAAAATTAAATTGTCTTTTAAGTATAGTAATGAGATTGTTTTAAACAAAATGTCCTCCTCCAGAAAAATTAATGGTCCTTTCTCAGCCAAGTTCCAGGATTTTTCATAACACCCAAGATAATTGATGTTAACTTTTACTCTACAATGGGAAGATGTTGCTGAGCATATATCGGCATAGTATATGACTGTAATGGTGATGATACGTGAGATTTTCCCACAATTAACCCTTGCAAATGTTTCGCATTATTTGGATTTGTAACGCTATAATATTTGTAAATGTTATACAATGACACATCAAAGACACACAAAGTGTGCAGTAATGTCCAGTGACCCGCAACAGTCAAACAACAGACAGTATTCACCTATTTAAGGTAAAAAATAGCTGTCCAAAGATGGTATGATGATTGTTTAACCAAAATATCCTCTCCTGAATTATGGTCCTTTCATAGCTAAGTTGCAACAGATTGTGTAAAACAACAAGATATCCTAATGTAAACTTTTACTAAACATTGAGAATGATGTGTGTTAATGATATTACTGCACATATAACTGCATTATATAACTGCCCCTAGTTAAAAAAAGTAAAGTGATAAACAGTGGAGTACTAGAATTTCCTTTGCAAATGTTCAGCATTACTATCGGATTTCAAAAGCTAAACATATTTTTAATATTGTAAAATGACACATTAAAGACTCACAAAAGTGTTCAACATGTCAGTGACCGCAACATTTACAAATAATAATTGGTATAATCCTAGAACAAATTAAGAATGCCATTTTGAAGATAGTAAAGTGATGTTAAAAAAAATGTCCTCTCCAGAAAGCAGCTTTTCATCCGCTAATTCAGAAATTGCAGACTTGTTAGTGATGTTACGAAATGCCAGCTCTAATATGTTGGGAATTTCTGGGGAAATCCGAATTTTTCAATTCACTGAGTTGTGCAAATCAGATAGAGAGAATTTTGACCCTCTGTGAGACTCAAAGTGCACGCGTAGTGTGAAATAGCCCATGTTGCTTCTGCACATTCTTTGCAGAAAACACAAAAAAGCAAACAAAACTTCTTCCCAATTGTTGTGGTAATTGGTAAAATTATTCCAAAATTAAACTAGTCCCATCTTTAAAAATCCTCTTTCCAATGATAGGTAATTCATTCATGTGCGGTCAGGATAACCGATTAATCATTTGTTTGCACAATGGACAAAGTCAGCTTGGGACCAAGTTTCAATAAAATCCCATTCACTTGCATGACGGAAGTGAGAAGAGAGGAAAATTGAATAGGATTTGTGGTAGCATACTTGAAACTTGTTCCCAAACTCACTATGTCCCATGTGCAAAAGAAAACAATGATTACTCGGTTTATACCCATGACCGCACATGAACAAATTCATATCGTGGGAAAGAGGAGATATGTGGCTTTAAGATGGCATTAATTATTTCGATGTAATTTACACAATTACCACAAAAATGGGGAGAAGAATTTTGTTGCGTTTTTATTGATATGCCCTGAAGATTCTGACCTACCATCGTGATTCTTGATTCAGCCAATCTTGGAACAGCATTACCATAAGTGATACATCTTGTAAGGAAAGTAACACATAATTTACCGTTTGCAAGTATAGGAAGAAATAAGCAAAAGATAGAAGCATCTACTTTTACTCCTAATATGACGATTAAGTCTCAATTATGTCTTGTTCAAAAGGAAAGGTAGGGTGTGCAAATGTTTGAAACTCCTCAAGATGCTTGAAGGTTTTGAAAGCCTTCCTTGAAGATTTTTGAGTCAGCTCATCTGGTTAATGAAGTTTGACCGTAGGCAAGATTCCATATGTACCCCCTTTCAAATTCTACAGAAACAAACATTTTTATATGGCCTTACACTAACAAATTACCTAACCCTTAAGGCCAAATTTTGTTTAAAAATTGTAAACTCGAAGGGGGGTAATATGGAATTCTTGCCGACCGGGACCCAAAAAATGAGGGAATGAGTAGTAGTAGTAGTTGTGGAAGAAGTTTTAAATCACTGAAAATGGATAATACAACTAACTTTCAGCTGTATCAGAAAAAAAATCAAGGCCTTTTTCTAAGTTTACAAGAAAGAGATTCCCCTAGAGGTTATCTAATTCACATGAAAGTGCTGTTGTTGAACACTCCATTATCTCAAATTTCAGGATTGAAAACATATTAATTAGTTTAAATGAAAACTAAAGCAAGTTGAATGATCCCCTGGAAAGATGGCAATATGGAATGACCTCAGATGACCTTTGACATTGGCCATGACCTTTGAATCATCCACATATGAAGGAACCCCATATTGCACCTTAACACAAGCTGGTTGTAGTCGGACTTCAACTTTTCAAGAAACATGGAAAAATGAAAGCTAACAACCAAACTTTAACACACTTAATTAAGACACACGGTTGTGTGTCAACCAAGTTTAAAAAATAAAAAAAAAGTAAAAAAGCATTAGAACGACCATGATACAAGCGGCACACACCATGAGTATATTAAACAGAAATAAACTTGCCCTTTGTTTGACGATTAAAACCACTAGGTGGGAGGTAATGTTAACTTAATGTTCACTTAAACTACTCGCAATACAATAGCTCAGCATATGTTTCTATCTCAGAAGTATAAGGGCACATTTCATAACCAAGATATGAATTAAGACAACACACAAAATGACGAGTTAGGAAATGCTTGCTTTGTTTCTGTTTTGTTTGGTTTTGGTTTTTTTTTTTGTTGTTTTCTTTTTGGGGGTGTTTTTGGTGTTTTGTTTTTTGTTGGTGTTGGTGGTGTTTTTGTTTTGTTTTTTTGTTCAACGGTCATTGATTAACGATCATTTTTGATAGCTATCTATGTTCAACAGAAAATAAAAGTAATCTACCAAAAAAACGTTGGCAACGCAAACAAGGCCACCAAGTTTAAAAGAGTATGAGCCCTATAAATGTAAATGTGGTCCTTTCTTCTGCAATGCAACAAGAAAATGTCCGTTTTCCAACCATCAACATCCATACATGCCCAAATAAATTTTATTTTCATGCTAGAGGTGCTGAGGTCTAATTAGTACTCTTCTTCTTGCAAGGTATCTCAAGAAAGACTTGGTACAGAAAAACTACCCAGAAACATACTTGAGTTGAACGCTATCACGAACTTCATAACCAAACCATACCTTCTAGATAGTTGATGCGATAGATCCGTTCGCACGTCGGAACACATTTTCATGGGAAGGACAATTGCGCCACATGGATGAGGTTACAACGAGATTGGGATTTATTCGTATTGAATAATTCCCAACAACAAGAAATCAAGCAAGAAAACAACCTGAAATAGCAATACAACTGAAAAGTATTCAAGTAAGAACAAGACCCCTCTAACAAGAATACGAAAACTAAACTGCCAATATACCTAACAAGAACAAGCAGTTGATTTTTTAATACCAATTTGTCTAATGATGATGAGTTTCTTTAATGAAATATCACAAAAGGTCTCAACAAAGGAGTTCGGAATGGAAGAAATGGGACCCAGTTTGCTACTGGGGCAGACGCACTTGAGTATACTTGGAGCTCTCCTTCCCCCCCCTTTATTACCTGTATATGGCTCGTACTCGTTTTTAAAACTTGGGGCTTTTTACTTTGCCAACGTTTTTTTTTTGGTAGATTACAATATTAGACTTGCACACTCTCACACAATTTCCCCTTCTGTTGTGCAAGCCAGGAAATAATTTTTTTTTAAGTTGACCTTAGGCGACGGAAATAAAAAACCCTGTTTTACGGGGCCCGACCGACACTGATTGTTCAGTTTTGCAGAATTTTTGTCCGGTCGCCGTAGCGACCCGACTATAGAAACCAATGCTCTCAAAATTGCGAAGGGTCTATTTATATAGCTGAAGGTCATTGTCATTAAATGTTTCTTTTATGAAAATGATTCTACGTAATACTATTAATTTTGGAGGTTTAGTGATGGGTGTGTAATGCGAGGCAAATTTTCAGACAAAGAATAACATAAATTGGCCATGTGTGAAATGGCCTTAAAAAAGCTTTCTGGATTTTGTCTCTGTGAAGACTTGCTTTTTGATGGGCGTTGGTTAAAAGTTGCAGGGATGAACAGGGTGAGTAACAAATAGGAGAGTTATAAGTAAGAAAATGATCAGGCCACGTAGATTATACTACGTAATGATTGAGCTTTTACAGGTATTGTGGGATTTATTTTTAAGACGAAGTTTTAGGTACAGCTTTATTTTGAGACAGGAAGGTGACCTACAGTAAATTAAAGCTTAAAGTTGAGGATTCATTTAACACATTTTGCGACCCCAATTGGGCCTTTTTTTTCTATTTTCGTTATGTTGGAAATGATAGGAAGGTGTTAAAATTAAAGTTGATAACTGGGGATTCAGTTTTTTTTTAACACATTTTGCGCCCAATTGGGCGTTTTTTATATTTTCGGTATTTGGAAATACAGGAAGTGTGTAAGCTATGTTAAATTAAAGTTAAAATTTTGATATTTGACTTTGAATTTGGGAAAATTTTGCGCCCAATGGGCGTTTTTTCTATTTTCTTATTTGGAAATGACAGGAAGGTGTAACTATGTTAAATTAAAGCGGATAACTTGGGGAGTCAAGTTTTTTTTTTGTTTTTTTCTAAAACACATTTTGCACCCAATTGGGACGTTTTTTCTATGTTTACTTTAGTGAAATGGACAGGCGAAGGTGTAACCTATGGTTAAATTAAAGTTATAACCTGTTGGGGATTAGTTTTAACACATTTTGCCAGCCAATTGGCGTTTTTTCTATTTTCTTTATGTGGAAATGTAGGAAGGCGTGTTAAATTGAGCTTATAAACTTGGCGGATTAAGTTTTTATCACATTTTACGCCCCAATGGGCGTTTTTTCTATTTTCTTTTTGAACATGATAGGAATGTACTAGTAATTAAGTTTATAACTGGGGATTCAGTATTTAACACATTTTGGCGCCCAATTGGGCGTTTTTTCTATTTCTTTATTTGAACTGATAGGAAGGTGTAACCTATGTTAAATTAAAGATTATAACGTGGGGATTCCAGTTTTGGGGGTTTTAACCATTTTGAAGCCCAATTGGCGTTTTTTCTATTTTCTTTATTTGAAAGGACAGGAAGGTGTAAACCTCTGTTAAATTAAAGAGCTTTATAAAACTTGGGGATCAGTTGTAACACATTTTGCGGGCCCCAAGTCGGTTGCATTTTTCTATTTCTTTATTTGAAATGATAGGAAGGCGTGTTAAATTGAAGCTTATAACTTGGGGATTCAGTGTTATTTAACACATGTTACGCCCAATTGGGCGTTTTTTTTTCTATTTTCTTTATTGAAAAATGATAGGAAGTTGTACCTATGTTAAATAAGTTTATTAATGGGGATCAGTTTTAACACATTCGCCCAATTGGGGTTTTTCTATTTCTTATTTGAAATGACAGAAGGTGTAAACCTAGGTTAAATTAAAGCTTATAACTTGGGATTTCAGTTTTCACACATTTTTGCGACCAATGGGCGTTTTTTCTATTTTCTTTCTTTGAAATGATAGGAAGGCTTAACCTATGTTAAATTAAAGCTTAGAAACTTGGGGATTTCAGTTTAACACATTTTGCGCCCAATGGGCGTTTTTCTATTTTCTTATTTGAAATGAAGGAAGGGTAACCTATGTTAAAATCCAAAGCTTATTAACTTGGGGATTCAGGTTTTAACACAATTTGCAGCCCAATGGGCGTTTTTCTATTTTTTATTTGAAATGAAAGGAAGGTGTAACCTATGTTAATTTTAAAGCTTATAACTTGGGGATTCAGTTTTAAACATTTGTGCCAAATTGGCGTTTTTTTCTATGTCCTTTATTTTTGAAATGCAGGAAGGGGTAACCTATGTTAAATTAAAGCTTATAACTTGGGCTCAGTTTTAACACATTTTGCGTACAATTGGGCGTTTTTCTATTTTTCTTTATTTGAAAGGACAGGAAGGTGTAACCTATGTTAAATTAAAGCTTAGAACTATGTGAGGTCCAAAGTCACACCCAAGTCAAGGGAACGGGAGATCACGTTGTAAACAAGGTGATGTTCTAATGGCCATCTTATTGCTCAGTATCAAACATCGTACTTAATTCAGTTAGAGATTTCTTTTATACATGTTTCTATTAATAAAAGTGCAAAATTAAAACTAGAAAAACCATATACTCCTTAAAGCTTTTTAATGTTGTTCTTATTTCTTGCAAAAATTATCCTGGCGACCCGACACAGATTTTTGTAAGATCTTGTTTTGTTAGTTTTTCCAAAAATATGTAAAATCAGCCTGTTTTAAACCCAAATTTATCAATTGTGGCAATTTTTTTAAAGAAATTTGTTTGTAAAATTTTTCATTTTTTCACTGATATTTTTCAGATTTTTGGGCTATTTTAGGGCAATTTTGAGCTTCAGAAAAGAAAAAAAAAAGAAAAACAGAAAAATTCGACCGACCGCCGACCCTACTCGAAAGGTTCCACTCGCCCGTAAAAACAGGGTTTTCGTTTTTCGTCGCTTATCTCAAAAAGGAGGGAGGGCGGGCTATGAGAATCTAACAATTTTTTATGCAGCCTAAATATCGATTGTGACATTAGCCATGCAGATTGATCGATGTGCCACAATGAGGGATCATGAATTAGTATTCGCCACCACATCCTTCACATGATTTTTAGGTAAGCATAATTTTGGGTACCTTGAGTTTTGTGTTCATTAAAGGGCCACAATGGCCATAAAAATATTCAGACTTAATGAATGGACCCTTCTGGGAATTCACTTCCACAAATTTAAAAATAATGTGGGTGTTTGTTATTTTGTTAAAAAAAGGGAAAGGAACCAATGTTATTTACTTGTAGTTCACTGCTCAAACAAGGATGATGCCATTTTACTGCCAGCATTTTATCAACTTGAAAAGCATGCTGTTATCAGGT